>JAXGGA010003250.1:0-105765 GCA_038373865.1 Uloborus plumipes | reverse complement strand
ACAACAAACTCGTCATATACTTGGGGATCGAATCTCTGCTTGATCACTGAAAGAAAAACATTAATTGCTTTAAAAACGATGGCCGGACCAAGAAACCACATGAAAGAGAAAAAAATGGGTAAAAAAAGTTAAATAAGTAAAACTAAAAAAATAAATAGGTATAAATCGAGACAGGACAGCTTGCACTACCAATAAGTTTAGCAGGTGTTGCGCCAATGTCATTAATGGATCAACTGTACAATTCCAGAAAATTGCAATGATCCAACCATAACTGCACGCAATCACTCTAGTTAGTGTCACTCTTACGAGTATTAAACTACTTCTCTAGTCAGTTCACCTCCGACATTGATGATGTCTACCTCTTTTCGGAACAATAAGAAAGGGTAATTGAAGGAGCAAGTGGATAAAGGTGACATGTGACAATTTTGGAAACTTACTTTTTACCATGGATGAAGGTTATAAGTCTATCAGTATCATATCCTATTAGTCACAGAAATGGATGGTAACTAAGAATATGACCCCGTTTTACCCGTTGATAAAAATCCATTAAAAAAAAAGCTTTCTTAAAACTTTTTCTAGAAGTTTTAAAAAACGTCACATATCACCTTTATCCACTTTTCCCTTCAATTGCCGCCTATTTAAGTTGAAATAGCTCTACAAAACGATTTAAAAGGTAACCTAACTCAAATTAGTGATGATAACCTTTAACTATTACCCGAAAAGAAGTAAACATTGTCAATGTTGTTGGTCAACATACCAGGGCATCACAATGCTAACAGTAAATTTTCTAACGAATGAAATCCTTAAATCTCAAGAGCAAAAACAGATTGATCGTTTAAAATTGCATAATGTGTTTTCAATCTAAACGTCGGAAGTAAAACAAAATTAAATAAAATAAAAACAAATATAAAAAAAAGAGCCTATACTTTAAAATAAAAGCATTGCTTACATTTTTCCAAGACGGATTGAATTGCAAAAGTGATGTGATTCATTATTAGATGCGATTTTCCATATCGTTCAACAATGCGCAAAGGGAAAAGACTGATAGACGTAATTAGATTGCGAATTCTCTCAAATAAAAACTCAGCTGCAGCTAATGTTTTCCTGTCAAAGAGAAGGATATGACTCGCGTTTGGGGAAACTTATCTGAGATAAGATCTGCAACTTTGAACAAAAATCGCTGTAGCTGACTTCATTCAAGTCTTGTATTGTTTATTCTTCTCTCAGTGAATTCCTCCGGGGCAAATCCATTCAACATTTAGATGTGTCGTTTTGTATTCATGAATTTCAACGAAACAAAATAAGTACCTGCATTGCAGTTTAGCTTCACTTTATGATTAAAAAAAAAAAAAGTAGCTCTAAATTTGTTTTCGGAGAAAAACACTTTCTGATGAGAAGTTATAAAACAAAAAAAAAGTCCAAAGAAGATTAAAAATTGTTTACTCTTGTGGTAGCATATTTTTAAATAACCGCCACCGCATTTTTGTGATTTTATATTTTTATTTATTTTGTCATTAAATATTTTCGAAGAAGCCTTCAGACTTTAAAAGCAAAATATTTCCTTCGCAGAATCTATTTTCTAGTTTTTGTAAACACTTTCATGACTTTGCTCTTCAAACTATCGCTAAGCAGCCTAAAAGGTTATATATAAAATTGAATTTAGAAAATGTAAATACATATTTGAAACTGAGAGATCACTCTTAATCAACTTCAAAACGTGTTATCTAAAACAGTTCAAATATAAGCCTCAAACCTCTACATTTATTAGTCAACCAACAAAGTTCATGCGGTTTTTATTTATTGTTTACTTCTCTGGATTATATTGAGTAAACAGAATGAAGTGGTGGGGGTATCTTTGTATACAAATTAAAGCTTATTTAATGCAGTATTATTTAGAGTATTTGATTACTTTGAATTTAAGTGAAAAATCTATAGTTGAGTATGGCCGTGTCAAACGCAATAATTTGTGCTTGTTTACTTTATGAGTTCAAACTTGGTACCAAATCTGTAGAGGCTTGTCGTAAGATATGCACTGCTTTTGGGGAAGATACTGTAGCTGAACGGACGGGTCTGAAGTGGTTCAAGAAATTTGCCACGGGGGATGAAAAGCTGGAAGATGAACCTCGCTCCGGGAGACCATCAACGGTCAACAACGACGAGATCAAGCTGGCAATTGAGCAGGATTCAAGTCATGGGATTCAGCAGGATTCAGACATGTCAAGCACTTGCCTTAAGATTCAATGTGAGTGACGAAACTATTTGTAAACATTTGCACCAGCGTGGGAAACGATGGAAGCTAAGCAAATGGGTACCACATGAATTGAGTGAAACGAACACACACAGCAAGAATCACTCAAGAAATTCTGGCACGATTACAGTGGGAAGTTCTACCCCACCCTCAGTACTTACCAGACCTAGCCCGAAGTGACTACCACCTGTTTTTGGCAATGGACAACCATATGCGCAATCGGCGGTTTCAAAATAGAGAGGATTTGGAAAACGAGGAGAAAAACTTTTTTAACTCTCAAAACCCAACTTTTTATAAAAACGGGATATATGGTCTTCTGTCTAGGTGGGAAAAGGTAATACTTGCTGATGGTGATTATTTTTCTGAATAAATTTAATTTAAACCCATTTTTTGTGTTTTATTTATTAACATTAAAAACCGCACGAACTTTGTTGGTTGCCTGGTAACTGCATAAATAATTGAGTAAGTTTATTGAAAAGCTGGATAACCATATGAAAACTTCTCCAGATGGATCTTTCCTATCTTTATTTCATTAATTGTCTCAAAAACTTTTATCTGCGTAAAAACATATTTTTATAGTCAGATCACTTTAAGGTTACGAGTTAAGGCAAATGTATAGTATTTCAGAGCTCCTGATAATCCGTATCAGTATAATACTCCTGATAAACTAGTATATTTTACTAGCATATTTACTCAAATGCAAATGACTGGCTAGTGCCTTTTCCTGGGAATTTGTATTTCAGTTCTTGCTGTACTTGTACACACTTTCTCACTCCAGGATCCCCTATATCTACCACTGCGCATAGTTTAACCGGTTGCATTAGCCTTTGAATATGTGTTTTTTCAATCCAGAGCAGGAATCGAGTAATCGCTAGTCCACCACCCATAGAAATATTGATTTGGAATAGAAACTTGAATCACGCACTGCAAGGAATGAAATGTTGCTTTTACAGTATATACTGGCATCCGAGGTTTCAATTTAAAACTGTGTAATGCACAGTACTAAACTGTAAAACTAGCAATTTTAGTTTCTTAGTGTAAAGTTGGAAATTTTAGATTATTACCGTAAAAATTAAGCTATATTGTACTGTAAAAACAACAGTATAATACTGGCAGTAGAGGTTCCAATTTAGAACTAAAATATACTGTAATAAACTGTAGATTTAGCAATTTTATAGTTTATCACTGTAAAATTGGAACTTTTTAGTTTATTATTAAAAAACTATCTGTATGACACTGTAAAAACAACATTCTTTTTTACAGTGTGGTGAATCTTCGATCGGCTGGGATCGAATAAGGGACCCTTCGGTTATGAGTCCGATTAGTTACCAATCAGTCCACAACGGCCCTATCTTTACATACTAGCTCAACTAACTAAACAATTTTGTCCTGCACTGATATAAGAAACGTCGACGTACCTCCTTTTACGTGCACCTCCCTGCTAAGCACACTTCCGGCACTGTTGGAAGCGGAACATTGATAAATAGCATCATGGACATCTTGTCGGTATTCTGATCTTGGAAAAGGTAGGAAAACCAAGGTTCCATCCGATCGGGCTTGACGAAGACCTGGTATGTCACGTATCATGTCACCACTTTTTGTAAGCCACGACAGTTTTGGTGGTGGATAGCCATCTGCACTGCAGCGGAGTTCTGTGCCACTATTGTTTGAAAAATCCACTTTGGGTGGTGGTTCCATGCGGAAAACAGGTCCTCGTGTGTCTTTGCGATTCACATCTGCGTATCCTGCAAGAAATGAAAATAAACGTATTTTAGCTAAATACGTTCTTAAGAAATTAAAGATGTAATTTCTGTACCTCAAAGCCAAACTGAAGTAAGTCACACTGTTCTTACTTTTACGGAGAACCAAAAACGTTTGCCTTGTGCATACAAAAGCTGGGACACGCAATCTTTTCGTAGTTTTAAATAAATATGAAGAGTTCTCTAAATATAATTATCTACATGTGGTTTATTGCAGAATGAAATTCTACATACAGCGCAGTAATGAACTGAAAAAAACTGCCATTTTGGATTTACACTCATCTGGCCATGAAGTACAGATATAATAGCAAAATGTTTATGATTGTCTTCACCAGAAAAATAAACGCGATTCAAAGTGAGGAGCAAATCCATTTTTCTAAGTTTTAGAAATTTTGTTTACAACTCTATTAAGAGGCAAATTGTGTTGTAGTACTTAAAATTGTGTGATGAGGAAATTAAATAAATTCTGCGATATAGATTAGGTACTGTATTTTATAACTTGTTTCGAATTTTTGTTGTTCACTTTCACTTCTGTATTAAAAACACTGTTTCCCTGGTTAATTTACCGACTTGTAATTTTCAAACATTAGAAAATAAATCTAAAAATGTATTTTTTCTGAGTTTTCTTATCAAACTAATGTCATGACGATATGATCGCCACATACCTTATTATTTTTCAATCATTTAATTAAAATTTTAACCGTTTTGTACTTTTTTGCAGCTTAAAAATCCATTTATGACCCTTCCCGGATGGCCAAATACACTTTAGCCAAAGTTGGCTCAGATACGACGTTAACTGTGGATTCGTATAGGAAACACACCTATACACATAAAAAGTGAATTTTTTTCCAATTTACTTATATGGACGTCATATTTTTCTTTTCCTGAGGAAAAGCCTTTAGGAGAGTGCTTATTGGAATAACAACATGGATCTTATGTAAATAGCCATGATTTTATTGAAATTTGGTTTGAATATTAATTTTGAACCCATTAAAAGCTCTAAGTCAGAAATCTAGCAGTATTGAATTATTTTCTTGCAAGCGAATAATTGATGCCCGGAGATTGAATCACTAATTTACCAATATATTATGGCCTTTTCTGATATTAAACATCTTTTAACTATAGCTTTTTTTCCTTTGTTGTAAAACGCCGTTGAATAACATAAAAACTTAATATTTTCTTACTTAAAAAGATAG
Source organism: Uloborus plumipes (assembly GCA_038373865.1). Lineage (NCBI taxonomy): Eukaryota > Metazoa > Arthropoda > Arachnida > Araneae > Uloboridae > Uloborus > Uloborus plumipes. The sequence goes on along the minus strand of JAXGGA010003250.1, from coordinate 100,561 downwards.
AGAGCGTTTACCAAAACTATAAAAAGATAGTACAAAAATCTTTAATTGGTCCGAGTCACGCAAATACAATTTTATTTAATTAGTTTAAATAATTTATTTTATTAAAATTTTAAAATCAATCGACGATAATTTCATACAAAAATACCGTGATACATGCGTATCTCACGAAAATTAACTTTAAATGGCATTTTCGCGAAAACATTATGTATGTAGATAACGGAGTTTTCAAACTATTTTGCTTCAGATAAGTATAGCATAAAAAAGTATATTTTTTTTTATCCTCGTGCAAAAATGGGTCAAACCCATCTAAAAAAACTTCTCTAACATGGCCGTAAAACTATTTCTCAGTAATAAAAGAATTCCAAAAAATGTACTCAAAGTCATTACACAGAACTGTGTGAGTATTTCTGTATGAATATACACCAACTTTATCTTCCAACTAAATATTATGCATCAACAAAAAATCTTATCTTCTGCAAAGGATAACTAATATCGTTTTTATTTCTTTTGTTCGTTGTGGCAGCATGGTTCCTAAAAATACCAAACGCGGTAAAAGATAAAAGAACAGAGGAGAGTTTCTTGAGACAGGAAGCAATCACTACGCCGTCTCTTATCACTGTCTGTGTTTCCGTCGTAAAACATACAGAAACATAAAAATCTCTACATAAAGTCCTTTCAGCAGCATAAAAGCAGGAATTTTTCTTTGTTGTCACGCATGACCTTTAAGAAAGATTTTAATACACAAACGTACCAATAGTTCTGAGGAAAGCTTTGGTAAAAGGGTCTTTGAGATTTCTTCAAAGGGGCAGATGCTTGTTTATTCCTGAATAAAGTTTTAGTCTTAATTTTATCTTTTGCATCACATGTTTTGTAGTTCTTTCCGGTAAGCTGGGAATGGATTGGAGTTTAGTAGGGATTTCGGATGAGCTAAGAATTGTAAGAATGAAAAACATCAAGCAACAGTTTTAGTAAAAGTGAATTTTCTTAAAAGCATATTCGTCCGTATAAATACATGAGATTATTATGATTAAAGTATTATTGAAATAGACGTTAAAACGTGTTTAACTCAAATGCTTGAAAGTTTAAGACATAAACTTCGCATTTTATTTCCACATTGTACTTTCAACAAATGGTTTAATTTCTCAAGGCAAATCCACTTATGTTTATATAGAAACACTCTTTCAAAGTACGTTATTCTTTCTTTCTTTCATGAGTAAGGCTCATAGAATAAATTTTTCGCTGACAGGGTCATTAGAAATAATTTTCATAGAAATAAAAACATCGCTTCATGTTGCTTTAATTTCTTATGGTATTTGGACCAAACTGCGTTCAATTATAATTCGTGAATGTTACAATAGCGACTTAGCACTGTAGGTGTATAAACTTAATAACATAATGTGCTTATATAATGAGTCTATTTAATATTAACCTTTGTAAAGACACAAACTAAACGTCAACACAACTTTTAATTACATTAGGTTGCACTTTTTTTTCAATTTATAAAGCTAGTTGCTTTGTCCCCCCCCCCTTAACAGAGTGATTTAAAAAGTATATCTCGGGTTTAAAAAGTGCATCTTTCTAAGAGTAAAAATTGTACAAAAATAGTTCTGTTTAACATACTAAACCCATTTGTATGTTATGCATCAAAAATGTATCACAAAAAAAAAAAAAAAAAAACTGAAGCGAATACGTAACGTATGCGCCTCACTAAGCACTTATCAATTTTCCGTGAACAGAACATTAATGCGGTCTACCCGTAAGTGTCTACTAAATATTCTGCTTTTTGAAATTTAATTGCTTTTTACGCATTTGTGAAAATTCTTCTTAAGTAAAAATTTGAATATCATTATGGATCTACAAAATGTCATACCTTAATTGTACTCATTGACTCAACTGATAGTCAATCTCTATAAACAGATATTCATTTACTCAAGTTCTTAAAATACCATGAATTTATTGTTTGACTTATCATACATCGTTACATTTCATTTATTATTAGACACCGTAGGACTAATGATTTTGCCACAATAAATGCACAATTATTAATAAATATATCAATCCGCATTCATTAATACATAAATAAATAAATGTATATGAATGTATGCATAAATATATAGATGAATAGGTATATATATATGTATATAGTGTATGCACTGCAAAAAATAAAGTTGTTTTTACAGCATAATACTGGCAGCAGAGGTTCCAGTTTCAAACTGCAAAATGCAAAGTAATAAACTGTAAAATTAGCAGTTTTACAGCTTATTACTATAAAGCAGCAATTTCACAGTTTATTACCACAAAATTAGCTGTATTATACTGTAAAAACAACAGTATAATAAGTGCAGCTGAGGTTCCAGTTTAAAACAGTAAAATGCACCGTAATAAACTAAAAATAGCAATTTTACAGTTTATCACTGTAAAGCAGTAATTTTACAGTTCGTTAGTGTAAAACTAGCATTTTAAAATCACCACATGCATTATACTGTAAAAACAACATATATTGTTTACAGTGTGTGTATGTCTGTATATGTATCTGTATATACGTAAAAGTATATATCTTGTATATCTTAATGAAATTTCAGGTCTGATTGAGTTAGAGATATTAACCCTTTATAGTGAAAAATAGCTTCTTTTTGCTTCCTATCTAAACCGTGAATCTAATGGCATCGCCGTTAAAGAAAAAGATGCGCTGGAAAGCATTTATTTCGGGCAACCTTTTATAAAGGAAGTTCATGAAGTAAAATGAGAAAGCAAAATCGAAGACGATATTTCTTTTCCATTTACGGAATTCATTCTTGATTCTAAATGTACGTGATCACTCCTTTTGATGAAATTATTTTATCTGGAAGCAAAAAGGGGGATATTATCTTTCACAAAGAAAATGATCCTCTATAAACTAAATGCATCTATAAGCCAGATAGACGATACACGATAAAGAAAATAACTCACTTTCTCTACGTGTTATTTTGCAGTTCTAATGATGAAAAGTAATCATTCTTAGTGGCTTTAGTATCAAACAAAACTATATCTTTTTTACACTATAACTCATGTTTCAGTATTACCGTAATACTTATAGAAATTATTTGTTTCAGCCTTTTATAAACATAATTTTCCAATATGCATTTAATTGATTTATTTAGATAAAATCCTTGTATTAGGAAAATGAACTGTTTTTTTCCCCTTTCGTTTTGTAGTTAGTAGATAGGGAGTGACGTGCTCCATTGTGATTATTTGAAATATGTTTGAAAATGTATATTACGTTGTAGAAAGTCTTCTTATTTGATGCACTGATAAAACAAAATTGATAGAAATGTACGAGCACAAGTAATTAGTTAATTAGTTACAAATCAAACTTAATTTTTAATGCAGCACTGAAAATTACGTTTTTAGTTTGGTAACTTTTGCTGACATGGTATGTATTTTGAAGTGTACTTCTTATTTGTAACATCCATGTGTGTTTTTTTTTTGCTTAATTAATAACTTGATTAGAATTTATTAGTTTCGATGTAACAATACACAACAGGGAAATTGAAAACAATATAGTGTTGAACGGATGTCTTTTTCAAATCTGCTAAAGCAAATATCGGTACACTTTTAATGAAATTTAATCTGTTCCTTTTCTAAGAGTAATAGGAAATACCGCTCTCTAGACGAAAGTCAGAACAGTTTTTAAATATTTGTTCAACCACTGAGAGGTTAAGCAACTATTAGTAGAATCATGTGGAGAAAAATGAGTGAAATTAAAAAAAAAATAATAATAACACTTAAGTCAGGTTACATTCATATACATTTATTTATTTATGTATTAATGAATGCGGTTAAATATAATTATTAATAATTGTGCATTTATTGTGGCAAAATCATTATTCCTAAGGTGTCCAATAATAAATGATACGTAACGATGTACGATAAGTCAAACAATAAATTAATGGTATTTTAAGAACTTGAGTAAATGGATATTTGTTTATAGTGATTGATCATCAGTTGAGTCAATGAGTGCAATTAAGGCATAACATTTTGTAGAACCATAATGATTTTCAAATTTTTACTTAAGAAGAACTCTCACAAATGCGTAAAAAGCAATTAAACTTTAAAAAGCATAATACTTAGTAGACACTTACGGGTAGACCGCATTTATGTTTTGTTCAGGGAGAATTGATAAGTTCTTAGTGGGGCGCATACGTTACGTATTCGCTTCAGTTGTTTTTTTTTATTAAAGAATTTTTCTGTACTTGCTTCTGTCATGGTTTTCACCTTTTGCTTCCGGTTGCAGAGTAAAATTTATTATAATGAAACTTTTAATACATTCAGATTTTTATCGGTTAAACGTTTACCACAGCCATATTAAGCTCACATGCCAAATTCCACCAATCTTGGCATTTGGCGTCAAAAAGTAATTAAAATGATGAAAAGTCGTAGATATCAAGTAAATGTTTTGCTGAGCCCATTGACTCTGATGTAAAATTGAAGGAAAAGTAAGAAAACCAACATGCACGAGCATATTGGTTTTGAAAATAACGGAGTAAGTGGGCAAATTCAGAAAGACGAAAATAAAATCAGCATTTAAAGTAAGAAACATATATTTACAAAATTTTATCATCATAACCCAACACTTGGGTAAACCAACCATAACTAAAACTTATCACATCTAAGAGAACACTTCATAATAAACAAATGTATAAACTTCATTCTTACATTTCATCCTAGATGTTCTCCTCAGATATTCTTCTACAAGTATATACAAATATTAAATTTTTTTGCGATAAAAATATAGTTCGAAAGGAACTTTTATATTATCGACTTATTCTTATATACCATATGAAGTGAGAATTAACAAATATCTTGCAAATATTCAACTTGGTCCCAGTTCCTAAAGTTAAATTAAATATATGTCCGTAATATAAATATAGATCTTTGAAAAGAAAACAAAAACAAGTAAATATTATTAATGGCACAAGAGAAAATTGATTCTTTTCCACACACACCATTTTAACCAATGAGTCTACATTTCCGTCAGGTGAACCCCTTTCTCATCGAAATCTATTGTATTGAAAACTCAATTGTATCTAAGATTACATTGTAGCTCATAGTAATTGTATGTGTAGGCTTTGATTATTGACTGCTGGGGGAGAGACTTTTGCATATATCTAGCTTTTATTAGGATAGAGTCCTGTAATTAAAGAAAGTAGCTTTTCAGGTAATTCTTTTTCTGGAGTATTTCCAGTACTTAAGCATCTATGCAGCTTGATCTCAAGCTCTCCTGTCCACGCAAAACCATTTTTGGTACTCATGAAAAAAAGTTACCATCTGAGAGAAAAACAGGCTGAGTTTATTTAGTAATTATAGAAATGTGAAGTATACGACATGAATATTTAGGTCGAAGTGTGCAATTTGGTAGTTTTAAATTTCAAGATGTTGTTAACTAATTTCATAGAATACTTTCTGTTCGTGTCGACCAGTTGTAGAGATTTCTTCCCTATCAGCAACAGTCACCATTCATCTAGAAACAAGTTTTCTTGAGACAGTGGATCATGTAACTATTACTACTACATTAACATACGTGACAAGCTTTTTTACAAATTTCCGAAAAGTATGTTCACCTTTTAGTGATATTTATCAACTTAATTCTTTCTTAGTTAGCTGAAGATACTACGTGTTTCATTTCCTCCTGCGGTTTAAGCAAACTATTTTATCATGTGATTCTTCATTCTGGTGCCCCTAGTAATACCTCTATTTGCTTAGCACTGCATTGGATTTATATATTTTTATATAAACGAACAGTTCAAAAATTACTTCTTAGAACAGCTCCTAACGTTATTGAAATTTTATTATAAAATTACACCACACTTGTTCCTGCAAAAGTAAAAGCTGTGACAAAGGAAAAAGCAATATTCTGTGCCATAAATCTGTTGAAAAAATACATCTACGCAAATGCAGGAGAAACCGTACACGAGCACTACCTCAGTTATTTATTATCTAATTGATAGAAAATGTCATCATTCACAAGTATTGCCCAAAAATTGTTACTGGACATATACATTTAATACTATTAAAAAATAGTGTTCATAATACTTTTCTTCGAACTCATCTTAAAATAATAAGTTAATTTTTTAACTTCCATCTGGCCATGTAATCTTTCTTCTTTGGCTTTAAATGTAATTAAAGATTAACTACTTGTAACACAAATCTTAGGTTTAATTACAATAGTCTCTTTCTCTGGACAAATTGTGAGGGTAACTCCAAAAGAATACTATTTTAGTTCAAAAATAATGTAGGAAATGTGTCCTTCTAAATCAAGAAATATTAGTCACAAATGTGAAGTCTGTTTCGTCGGTACTTTTTTCACATAAAAGACTCCTCATACATTGAGTGCAGTTCTCCTTAGAGATAGTTTTGTTTCTCCTTTTAAGTTTCTCAAGACAACAGCTTTATTTTCCTTAGGTAATTTTTTGTTTGTCATTCCGGAAAATTACATTTCGCTATATATTCCTTAGGAATGAGCTAAGCAGTTTTATTTTGTTCTTTATGTCGTTTAAAACTTCCCAATGACTTTTCTGCAAAATCTGGGCATTTTCCCCAGTATACATGTAAGCTTTGTTTAAAAAAAATGCATCTAATAGTTATCGAACTGGGTTTTCTTGCTCACTCTAATGCAAAAGCTATAGTTATTTAAAATACTATTTTATACTTTGCAGAGAAATAACTGAAAAGTCTTATTCGAAGTAAGTGACTTCTTAGGAAATTTAGGAAATCAGTGTTTTTTACGCAACATTTTTGGCAAACTTTAATGAAATGGGAAATCGGGAAAAGTTTTCTGGAAACATTTTGAAATTGGAGTCCTAAAAAGGCAGTTATTAACTATATTTAAACAAAAATGAAAAACACCTGTGGCGTCGGAACTCTGCCTGAACTTTTCCAAATTGAACTTTTAAAGACTAACTATAGGCACTGTTTGATTGAGTTAAGGGGAGGGTAAGGATTCAAAGACTCCCCTCGGTATTTCTTTTTAAATTAAAGTTTCAAAGTTTCAATTTTAGGCAATCGTGTGTGCTTTTGGGAAGAGGTGACTTCGCAGCTCTTTATGGAAATTTGCCGGTGTTAAATCCGAAAACCAGAATTTAAAAAACATATTTAGGAACATTTGGAAGGGAATTGTAGAATCTGGTATAGAAGGTTGCAGCCCCATATCCCCATTGCATGGATTTTCATTGGCCTGTAGTGGAATAATGAATGTAATGAGAAGTCTGTGATGCACGAATACTTGTCAATTGGTACAAGTTAGGAACTTGAGAAGAAAATGATCTTGAGTAATCAACTGAGGCTAATTAGCTTGATTTTAAAAACATTTTTTTGAATTAACACAACAATTGAGTGAAGATTCCTTTGGTCATTCCAATTGAGAGAAAAAAGACAAACGCAAACTAATAGTTATAAAAGTATTTTACTAAAAATAGTACCGTTCTATGATGAACTGTTTTTTGAGGTATGTGAGAAAAATTCATATATATTTGCGTACATACGCCTTAGATGTCACAAACTGGGCTTTAAAACTGCCAAAACGTATTTTTGGTTACTCGTGCTACATTCACTCGTCATGCGGAAACTGTTAAAAATATAGTCAAAGAGGGTGCTTATGGAAATTTAAAATTAAGTTCTAAGTGTGGAATTTACACTTACAACTCTTCTCTTTTTAATTTCTTATGTAATTAATAAAGAGAAGAAAGTATTGGATTCGTGAAATTTTTCGAATTTCGAAGGAATTGCATGTTTTTGTGTGGGCTGAGTCAATTTTGACCATTTTTACTTCCTTCTATGTCTAATACGAGGGCTGTCTGAAAAGTTTCCGACATCGATATGAAAAGGGAAAAACTTATGAAACAAAGAGAGTTCTTATTAAGGAGTCTTTTGGAAACTTGGAACCGTAATTTTGGCTATTTTTAGTTCAAACTGTGTGCGTGAAAGCCATACTAGTGAGTTGCTCCAACAGTTTTTTTTTTAAATGGAAAAAATTGAATATCAAGCTCTGATTTGATACTTGTTTTAAAAAGGAAATACGCCTGCACAAATTAAAAAAAGAGTTGGATTCTGTGTATGAGGACTCTGCACAATCGTTTACAACCGTAAAGTTTTGGGTAGCGGAATTTAAACGGGGCCGTACCAGCTTGAGTGTTCATGAACGCTCAGGTCGACCCAAAACTGCTACCACTGATAAACACAGTGCTAAAGCTCATCAAATAGTGCTGGATGACACAGATTGAAGGTGGAATATATAGAAGAAACTATGAATATCTCTAAGGAATGCGCATGCCACATTTTAAATGAGAAATTAAGCACGCGGAAGCTGGCTGCACTTTGACTGCCGCGTTTGCTCAATTTGACCAGAAACGTGTCCAAATGAATATTTGCAGCGCACTTCTGGCACAATAAAACAGAGTTTTTCTGACGACTTACCACTGTGGATGAAACCTGGATTCATCAGTACACTCCAGAAACAAAAACGCAGTCAAAACAATGGACTGCAAAGTGAGAACAGCTCCAATAAAGGCCAAAACAGTTCCTTCTGCAGGAAAAGTGATGCCGACCGTTTTCTGGGATAGCCATGGTGTGATACTCATTCACTACCTTAAAATGGAAAGAGTCATAACAGGAACATACTATTCTATTCTCCTTGACAAATTGAAGGGGGAAATAGAAGAAAAACGGTCGCATTTGAAAAATAAAAAAGTTCTTTTTCACAAAGAAAATGCTCCTGCTCACACCTTAGAGGTTTCAATGGCCAAAATTCACGAGTTAAGGCTCGAAATTGTTGAACACCCACCCTACTCACCAGACCTGGCTCCAAGCGACCCTTTCTTGATCCCTAAGCTGAAAGAAGCACTTGGAGAACAAAGGTTTTCTTCAAATGAGGAGGTCATAAACTTTGTCAACAGCTTTTTTGAGGACACATTTTCATCATTACTTTTGGATGTGTTAAAAGGATGAGAGCATTACTGGATGACGTGTGTGGACTTGCAAGGAGACTATGTCAAAAAGTAAGAGCCAGTTTGCACGATAAAAATATTTTATCTATGTTACGTCGGAAACTTTTCAGACAGCCCTCGTATATAGAAGAAAGTATTGGATTCGTGAAAATTTTCGAATGTCGAATTTTGACGGATTTGCACATTTTGAGGTGCGCTGAGTCCATTTCGATCATTTTTGGAAAATGTCTGCCTGTCTGTCTCTCTATCTCTATCTCTATCTCTATCTCTATCTCTCTCTCTCTCTCTCTCTCTCTCTCTCTCTCTCTATGTGTGTGTGTGTGTGACCGCGCTAGAGCAAACATTACTGCATGAAATCGAACAAAAATTTCTGCACATATGTACCACTATGTGAACTGGTACACCTGACTTTTTTTAGCGAATTCCTCTGAGGGGGTGGAGCAATCGCACGTTTTCTGCGCGTGGGTGATTGCTATATCTTAGGAAATAACCGGCGGAATCAAACGAAAATTGATCCATAGGAGACCCTATTGAGTACAGGTGCTGATTCAATTTGTGTGTCAATATCTCAAAGGAGGAAAGAGCAGTCGAGAGTTCTTCTTATTTAAATTAAATGCTATATCTCGAGAAGTACTGAACGAAATCGAACAAAACTCGGTATTTAAGTAGACGTTAAAGAGTACAAGAGCTGATTCAATTTTTCTGTCAATTGCTTAAAGGGGGGTTGTGCAATCAAAAGTGATTATTTTGTCATTGTACCTGCTATATCTTGAGAAATAGTGCTGCGAGTTGAATGAAATTTGGAATAGCACTAACCCTATATGGAAGCAAGCATCGATTAAATTTTGGGGTCAATCGCCCCGGGGGGAAGGTGGGGTGATTTTTACGCTTAGTCAACAATGCGAAAAATTAATTCATTAGAACATCGCTTTCACGGTATTTAATTATCAAAACAGCTGAAAACTTTCAATGATTTGAAATTTTTGACTGTTGCCAATTTCATTTTACTAACAAATAAAATGTTTGCAATTATTGTAAACAACACTTTTGCAGTGATTTCCGATGATTTCCAATTTCGCTCATTGATTCTGCATTTGCAAGGGTATTACTATAATTGGGAAATTGGAGCTGTCTCCATATATGCGGGCGAGTATTTTATATTGTAACCGGAATTCATAAGATAAATATAGAAGAAAGTTTCGTGACGACCACGACAGCTAGTTGGAAAATGTCTGTGTGTGTGACCAGTTTTTGTGGCCCGATAGAGAAAGAACTACTGCATGAAATCGAACGTTTTTTTACATGTATGTGCCTTCTTTTTAACTAGTGCATCTGACTTTGATTAGCGAATTCCGCCAAAGGAGATGTAACACTCGCACGCTTTCTGCGCCTGGGTGATTGGTATACCTCAGGAAGTAACCTGCAGAATCAAAGCAAAATTAGTTTAAAGGTAGACCCTATTGCGTAGAGGTGTTGATTTAATTTGTGTGGGAGTGTTCAGATGTTGATTTAATCTAAAAGGGGGTCGAGCAATCGAATGCTTTTCTCATTACTTGTGACTGCTATATATCGAGAAGTAATGAACGGAATGAAACAAAATTTGATCCGGAGGTAGACCTTCAAAAGTAAAAAAAAAAGTGATTAAACTTTGGCGCTGTTAGCTTTAAAGGGGATGGTGCAATCGAGTGTTCCTTTTTCAGCATTGCAACTATTTATTCCAAGAAATATTGCTGCAATTTAATGAAATTTGAAATAACAGGGAACCTACATGGAAACAATCTCCAATTTCATTTTGTGGCGATAATCGATCCAGGAAAGGGGGATTCCAATTTTTGAGATTTTAATTCAACAACGAGAAAGATGAATTCCACTAAAATGTTGCTTTGGCGGGATTTCATAGTTGGAAAAATATCGGAAACATTTCAGTGATTTAAAATTTTTTATCTATTGCCATCTTCTCTTTGTAAACAAATATTTTTTTTTGTAATTAATTTAAGCAAAGCTTGTTTTTCGACTACCCTATTTAAATACATATTTCCATAGACTTCTTGATTACGTATGTAAACTATGTAAAGGAAACACTTTTTTACGTAAACATTAGTGCCAAATTTTGACACCAATAAATTGAGATCGTTTATTTAAAATCAGGGAGATCTTTTGAGTTTCGGCAATGTAAGAATTTTGCAGCAACCATTGCATGGGCGGTAGGGTACATGTTGGATCGAATATGTCATAAGATAGATATAGAAGAAAGTTTCGTGATGTGGCCACAACATACTAGTTTTTTTTTTTTTTTTGAAGAAATACGAAAGAATATAAACAATGATAATTTTAGAAAACCTCACAATTTAAGACCTTTGACGACGGGGCGACTAAACGCTACATCCCAGTTAATAAGTTATCAAAAAAAGTAAAAGAAATTGAAAGAGTGACTGTTCGACTTCTATCGTAATTCACGAAAACTGAATACTTAACTCATTCATATTAGTTATGTTGGCACTAATGACGATCCTAATCTAAAAGGCTCCTATAATGAATAAGGTACCATTTCTGCAAAATAAGGAAAAATGGATTTTGGGGTTTTATTTTGCTATTCCACCTTTAGATTCATTTCCCCCGTACTGGCTGAACGGAAGTTTAATTACCCACGTTTATTCTATTTTTGTAATTAAATTCATTTATTACTGCTTTTGCTTAGCGCATTAATTATTCCATGTTATTTTTTTGTTACAAAAGGCTCACTTCCTGAAACTTTTTACTAGCCATTCTGCCCAATTTGTTATCATAATCGCGACGAAGTTCACGAAAAAGAAATCGTTGAGTCTAAATTAGAAAATTACGCATTTTTGTCAAAAGATGCTTCAACATAAATACTTGCAAAATATTTTTAATCGAAACGATGAGCATACTGAAACAAACACTATGATCTAACAAAATGATTTCTAAATTCAAAGTAAAAAAAAATCTGGTATGGACCCCACACTACTTCCTCCCGCACCAAAAAAAGTGCTTGGAGTGAGCAAGGTAACAATTCAAATATTTACTCCCCTAATCTGCCACGAAACAATGCAAAAAAATTTTACAATGGTTAAATTTCTAAATATTGCTGATTTTAATATCATCTACTTATATTAAAAACTGAGTATCTTTCTAACTATCTTTCTTTCTAACTATCTTTCTAACTATCTTTCTTTCTATGTCACGCTTCTTTCTCCTGAACGCCAATGAACTGAAAGTCGAACCAGGTACCGATAGATAGGTAATTTTTCAGGCTTCATTAGTTTCAATTTATATCATTATACGATTTTAATTAGCGAAGATATTAATTAATAAGTAGTCAAATTTATAGCGATTAAGCCTAATAAATGATTAAATATGAAATTCATTCTTGCAAAACGTGGTTGCTATGAAACAACTAATAACAATGATAATGAGAATTTTGAATGAAGGCTTAACTAAATCAAACACGAAACTCATAAGCGGGCCACTTATGTAGTAATTTTATCGCTAGCTACTGGTAATATTTTGAAACATTTATTTGTTGAAGAGCCATTTACTTATATTAAAAACTGAGTATCTATGTCTGCTTTTTTAATTTGAGCGAGCTGAACTTAATGAAACTTTCCTCACCATCTTGAAGGTGCGAAGCATCTTAATAATTCGGAATGATTTTTTTTTATATAGGAAAAAAGTAAAGGCGTGAAGCGCCTGTTAGCGAGTCGCCTTGGCGGGGAGTAGTTTCTTGAAATTTTCCTCACTACTTTCAAGGCACGAAGTGTCCGTGCAATGCCGGGCCAAGTGCGTGGTATGTCTTGAAATCGAATGAACATTAAATTATATCAAATAATATAACTTCAGAATGAGGTAAAAGTTGGATGGCGGGGGGATGTTATGCATCAACATGCCGCAGGAAGCTAATCTAGCTGCCCTGGCAGCTAGTCTACTTATATTAAAAACTGAGTATCTTTCTTTCTATCTTTCTTTCTTACTATCTATCTATGTCACGCTTCTTTCTCCTGAACGCCACTGAACTGAAAGTCGAACCAGGTACCGATAGATAGGTAATTTTTCAGGCTTCATTAGTTTCAATTTATATAATTATACGATTTTAATTAGCGAAGATATCAATTAATAAGCAGTCAAATTTAAAGCGATTAAGCCTAATAAATGATTAAATATAAAATCCATTGTTGAAACGTGGTTGCTATGAAACAGTGATAACAATGATAATGAGAATTTTGAATAAAGGCTTAACTAAATCAAACATGAAACTCATAAGCGGGCCACTTACGTAATATTTTTATCGCTAGCTACTTGTAATATTTTGAAAAATTCATTTGTTGAAAAGCCATCTACTTATATTAAAAACTGAGTATCTTTCTAACTATCTTTCTATCTTTCTTTCTATCTTTCTATGTCACGCTTCTTTCTCCTGAACGCCAATGAACTGAAAGTCGAACCAGGTACCGATAGATAGGTAATTTTTCAGGCTTCATTAGTTTCAATCTATATGATAATACAATTTTAATTAGCGAAGATATCAATTAATAAGTAGTCAAGTTTAAAGCGATTAAGCCGAATAAATGATTAAATATGAAATCCATTCTTGCAAACCGTCGTTGCTATGAAACAGTGATAACAATGATAATGAGAATTTGGAATGAAGGCTTAACTAAATCAAACACGAAACTCATAAGCGGGTTACTTACGTAGTATTTTTATCGCTAGCTACTGGTAATATTTTTAAACATTCATTTGTTGAAAAGCCATCTACTTATGTTAAAAACTGAGTATCTATGTCTGCTTTTTTAATTTGGGCGAGCTGAACTTACTGAAACTCTCCTCACCATCTTGAAGGCGCGTAGCATCTCAATAATTCGTATGATTTTTTTGATGCAGGAAAAAAAGTGAAGGCGTGAAGCGCCTGTTAGCGAGCCGCCTTGGCGGGGAGTAGTTTCTTGAAAATTTCCTTACTACTTTCATGGCACGAAGTGCCCGTGCAACGCCGGGCCACGTGCGTGGTATGTCTTGAAATCGAATGAACATTAAATTATATCAAATAATATAACTTCAGAATGAGGTAAAAGTTGAAGAAGGGGGACGTTATGCATCAACATGCCGCAGGAAGCTAATCTAGCTGCCCTGGCAGCTAGTTCAGTGATTTTTTTTGCAAAATATCGCCAATAGCGCCAAGTTGAACCTAAATTCAAAAAATAATTTTTTCACCAACTTTGTCTGGCGACCAAAAGCTTGGCGACATATCGCCAAGCTGTTGCGCTAATTCATATCACTTGAGCCTGCATTGAAATTAACACTGATTTACCCCAAGAAAGTGGTAAAACAGCCAATTGGGAACATTCGAATGCAACCACACGGGGAGATGCACAACTAGACCATCCTCAGAGTCTACATACCAAGCTAGAAGCTTCTATGGCATATAATTTTTGAGTTATGCGACCCACATACATACATACATACGCACATACGTACGTACATACAGACGTCAGGAGAAAACTCGTCGTAATTAACTCGGGGGTGGTTGAAAAGGAATTTTCGGCTGCTTATATGTTGGTAGGTACATATGCACGTGCTGAGAAGTCGAAAAAACTACTGAACATTCATTCGGGGGTGAGCAAAATCGAAATTTAGACTCAAATTTGAGTGATTTTTTTTCGCGATCACAATACTTCCTTTACTACGTAAAAGGAAGTAAAAAGAAAAAAAAATCCGAATTGCATTTGCTGGTGAAAGCATCATGTCTGTAAATATATATGCAAGTTAATTCTATTTGTTTTTTTTTAAATTAAACATTTTTAGCATTTGGCAACCATCCAAATGACCCAGAAATTCACAGGAAATTTGGATTAAATTTCACTTTAACAGGCAAGAAAGCGGAATATTAAAACTCAAACCTGAACGTATAAGTGTTGGAAAAATAAATGCACTATACCAAAATTCGCATAAATAGCTATATAAGTTTGATAGAATTTTTCCAACACGTGTTCAATATCTCGACCAAGTTCGTTACACAGGTTATGCCAGTGAACAAGAAAGTCGTTTGGGGTTTGGGGGGGGGGGGGTAAGCAATTGCTTCCTTGGCTTTGGGAAATTACTGTGTTTATATATGGGTGTTATATATACGGGGTTTATATATTTAGGCTTTGGTGTTTTTTTTTTAATAAAGTGACATGATTACATACCCTCTATCCCCCCCCCCTGAATCAAATCGAAATGACCAGCCTGTCGGCGAAGGAAGGACTGCTGACCCCTCTTAAAAATTCTGGTGTAGTATACAAGTGAAGAGTAAACTGCTTGTTCTTCTCAGTGGAAATCAGCTCGCTGTAAATACTTAATACTTTCAGAAGATATGCGAAGAAGAAATACACTGAAGTGACAAAAGTCATGGGATACCTCTTAATATCGTGTCGGCCCTCCTTTTGCCCGGCGAAGTGCAACAACTCGACGTGGCATGGACTCAACAAGTCGTTGGAAGTCTTCTGCAGGAATATTGAGCCATGCTGTCTCGATAGACGTCCATAATTGTGAAAGCGTTGATGGGGCAGGATTTTGGGCACGAACAGACCTCTCGATGGTGTCCCATAAATGCTCAATGGGATTCATGTCGGGCGATCTAGGTGGCCAAATCATTCGTTGGAATTGTCCAGAATTTTCTTCAAACCAATTGCGAACAGTTGTGGCCCGGTGACATGGCGCATTGTCATCCATAAAAATCCCATCGTTGTTTGGGTACATGAAGTCCATGAATGGCTGCAAGTGATCTCCAAGTAGCTGCACATAAGCATTTCCAGTCAATGTTCGGTCCAGTCGCACTAGAGGACCAAGTCCATGCCATGAAAAAACAGCCCACACCATTACGGAGCCACCACCACTTGAACAGTGCCTTGCTGACAGTTTGGGTCCATGGCTTCGTGGGGTCTGCGCCACACTCGAACCCTACCATCGGCTCTTACCAGCTGAAATCGTGACTCATCGGACCAGGCCACGGTTTTCCATTCATCTAGGGACCAACCGATATGCTCACGTGCCCACGAGAGTCGCTGCAAGCGATGTCGTTCTGTCAGTAAAGGCACTCGAGTCGGTCTTCTGCTGGAATAGCCCAAGAAATCCAAATTTCTCCGCACAGTTCTAGCAGACACGTCCATTGTACGTCCCACATTGATTTCTACGGTGATTTGACGCAGTGTTGCTTGTCTGTTAGAATTTACGACTCTTTGCAGACGTCGCCGGTCTCGATCTTTAAGTGCAGGCGGTCGACCACTGCGCTGTCCATGGTGGGATGTTATGCCTGAAATTTCATACTCTCGGCACACTCTTGACACAGTGGATCTGGGAATGTTGAATTCTCTAACGATTTCCGAAATGGCATGACCCATGCGTCTAGCTCCAACTAACATTCCGCGTTCAAAGTCTGTTAATTCACGTCGTGCGGTCATCATCACGTTAAAACCTCTTCACATGAATAACTTGAACAGAAATGAAAGCTCTGTAAAAGCACTGCGCATTTATACCTGTTCTATGCGATGCTACTGCCATCTGAAAATTTGCATATTGCTATCCCATGACTTTTGTCACTTCAGTGTATAAAATGACGTCAGAGCCATTTATTTGTAATGGTTCATCTTTCAAGATCCTCCTCTACTTTCTACATTTCTGCCGCTATGAATGAAATGACTCTTTAACAAGCGTACCATAAAGTGAATGAAATAACATTTTATATGCTGTATAATATTTTCATAAAAATCATTATTTGGCAGAGATTTTTCAGGGTGTGCTCATATACCAGACAAAACTTATATAAGTCATGAAACGTTGCTCAAATACTCGGAAAGGCGCAAATTTAAAAGAACCATTTTGACCTCTGTTTAATTGAAATAATAATAATAATAATTTACCCGTTAAAGCAAAGTTCAGTGCACTTTCTACAGTATTATATGGCTTTCAATAAACGAGAGAAAACTTATATGAAAATAAATAAACCTCACAATGTTGTTTTGTGAAAAATCGTAATTTACAAGCATACAAGAATTCTTCAATTTTCACGTTATTTTTCATTCCAGCCTTTCTGTTGTTGTGTCTTCGAACTCTTTTATTTTATTTTCCAAATTACCTGCGTTTTTCTTAAGAACTAGATGTGATAACTAGCTCTTTTTGCTCTCATGAAATGCATATACGATCTCAGTAAGATGTCAGTTAGGTCAGATTTAAAAATTGTTGATCCTTTAATTACTTTGATCATAATGCTTTTTAAAGTTAACTGTTCGTTTTTCTTTCAAATGGGATAAATTATAATAATTTACTAATAAATACATAACATATTTATTTTTAATTTCATTGCTTTTGCATACGTTTTTTCTTTGCTAAATTTTATGACATTATTTTTCATTTATAGCATTGGGGGCATGTTTAGTTTCTACGATTTCGATAAATGTTTGTTTATAGTTATCAATAAAAATAACTAATATAGCATTCTTTATAGCATCCAAAAAAGATGTTATAACTAGGCATAATTTATTAATATGTTATCGGGATCGACCAGGCAACAGAAAAAAACAAATCTTATTACCTTGCTTCTAGTACAATATTCTCGTCAAAAGAAAGAAAACCCTATATTTGGTGTTAAAAAAAACTGTTGGGAAAAACTAGAAGACATCTCTTTAGTCTTCATTAATGTTATTACATTTTTTTAATGTTTTGGCTTATAAAAAGAATTCTTCAAAAACAAAATAAAAAATTTGCTTAAAATATTTTAATTGCAATACCATATACATTAAATTTTTGAACTGAAAACATTGTGAAGCAGTTCTAAAGCATTTCAAACAGTATAGTTTACAAAATGTAGTGCATGGACTGAAATATGTTAATGCTTCTCCATTTAATAATCCCTTTTTCGTTTTAAACTGCCAGTTATCTGACAAATGAAAGCGAAGAAGGATGTGTACCCTTTTCCAAATATATGTTGTTTGCAGAAAGAACCTAATTTGGGATCCAAACCATGTGGGATTTCATGACTATATATACTTAAATTAAAAACTTAGATTCAACGATTCACTTCTGATCATAATAAGTAGCAGATTCGACGATCAAAAAATTGAAATATACATTAAAAATGTTTCTGAATCTGTCAGTACGAGTACTTTCCGTTTACTCTAAATTAGTAATCGCTAACAGCTTTTCCCGGAGGACACGGGAAAGTTTTCAGAATTGATGTCATTGGAAAAATCAGCAGAAAGGTGTGTCTCATAGGAAAACATCAAAATCTGCATTTGTTGTATTGATTTAGATGAAGAAAATATCCTCTTATTGAGTGAGAATTTTCGTTTTTGTGTCATTATTTGTTAAGTGTAATATATATTTTTTGGTTTTTGGTTTCAAAGACTGTAAACTAACTTTCTCTGTAAATGTATCTTATGACAAATACTTGTTTGCGCAGAAGTTTATTGTTCCAATTTTTCTTTAAGAAAACTAAATTACAATATTAATTCTACAAAAACTTTTGACGAAGTTTGTCAAAAGATATGCAAGTAACGACTTATAAGTAGGAAATAAAGGATACATACTCATTGCAATTATAATTGTTTTCGCTGCAAGACACATATAAGTATGTTATTAAATACTCTATATTAAATATTGTATATATAAGGTAGCACTGAATTCCTTTTAAAACTATTATCCTCAATCTTTTAGGAACTATGTCTTTAAGCCCTTATTCGACTGGCAATTTTTAGGAACTAGTGTCTGCAGTGAAAATTTTTAGGAGCTGTTGTTATTTTTGAGAAGAGACATTTTTAATTTATAACAGCCTTTCAATAAAAGTAGTGTAGGAAAATATTTTCTTAAAAGTTGCTCTCCATTAAAATTGTGGCCTCAATAAACATCTCTTGTTTTATAATGATATAGTAGATGAACAAATTAAAATTATTCTTTTGGAAAAGAATATACAAGTATGTATACCCGGATTTCAGCTGACATTTTACTGCGTTGTGTATTTTAATTTGTACGGGGTGGGGAGGAGGGTGTTTCATTTATTTATTTATTTTTCATTTTCTTTTTTTTTTCTTTGTCATAACGAGAAGATTAAAAAACTGATGTAGTTATTACATTAAGGACTTTTTACTACTACAGTAGGACTTGGAGCTTATCTTAGGTTAAATTATGTGTGAGTATTTAATAGATTTTTGCGAGAGGTGGGGAGGATGTGTGTGATAATATTATTTTAATGTTTCTATGTGCTCTTAGAGACTGTAATCAAAGTTATCCTGATTACAACAACGTTATTTTCCTTCTGCGTACTTGAATTGCACTCATTTTTCTTCAAGTAGGGAGATATTCATTTAGCTGTAACTGTAACGCATATTTTAGTTAAATTATTTTTCTTCGAGAGATCACGGATTTTCTTTTTGTTCTAATTGCAATAATGTATTTTCATTCAATTCTTTATTCTTTGGGTAGAAGAATTTTTACTTCATACGGATTGAGTAATCATTAATCAAGATTGCTTAGTGTTGTCAATATGCTCAGTGCCACATGTTTGTAAATATATACTATCTTTGAGATTGGTAAATTACGAGCCACTTGATCCTTCCGTACGTGTCCAATAAAATTCACTCCCTCGAAAAAAATATCATTGCCTGTTTTTCATTGCATGCATGAAGATACTGTTTATTCTTATTTCGGTTTGTTTTTATAATTTATGTCATTTTATTTATCATTAATATTTTTAGGCGATACAAGTCAACTTAGTGATATTTTTTGTTTATTGCTGTTTCATTACAATATACTTCTGATGAGTTAGCTGTTAAGTTAATATTTAAATATTTAACATTAAACGCTCATCTATGGTGGTTTTGAATGACTTTAAAATGTATTCAAACTAAACGCTTTTTTATTTAGATGTCTAATTTTTGAAGGTCACTTATCGTCAGTACGTCAGGATTTTTCAACACTTCATTGGGATACGCTTTGGGCTTTTGTAAAATGATGTTTGCACATTTTATTTAACCCCTTAACACTCGCATAATTTTGAAGAAAATGGTCATAAAGGTGCCTATTTTTTTATTCAAGAAAATTATATAAAACTGAGTGTATATACAATATTTGCATTCATTTTTAAGTTAATTTTTAGCTTGAAATTAAGAAATAAATAAAAAACGGGAAAGCCAACATTCAGGGTTATTATGACTGAATGTTTGTTTTCCAACAAAGAGTGAAAATAAAAAATATGTGATTGAAACATTCAAAGAGAATTTTATTGCATTTACGCATAATTTAAATAAATACTAGTAATTTTTTCTTGTGTGATAAATTTCAAAGCATGCGATGCAAAGGCCAACATCACAATCAGGACAATAGTACCGAGTTACTATCTCTAAAAACGTTACTATCTCTAAAAACGTTGCAAATGGACTAGTGCAGTCATCTGGTGTACATATTGAGAAATAAAACATGATTCCGGGCATAAGAAATATATTGTTTTATTATTTTTCGCTTATTATTTTTGAACACTTCATCCCGGAAATATCACAGGCGCGAGAAATAGAAGACGAAACTTCATCCCGTCATTTTCACGGAAGCGAGAAGGAAGGGGTTAACAAAGCGGATTCTTTTTTTTTTTGTGTGTGTGTTGGAGTGAAAATTTATATGAGCTCAAGAGGACTTTTTTCACTAAATTTATAGCACAGACACATCTAGTGCAGGTACATCTGGTATAAGATTTTTAAAAAATCACAATGATTTTAAATGTATTTCATGCAGCGTAAAGCTGATACTGGAAAAATTATGTTTTTCTATTTACTTAGATGTTAAATACATCTACTCAGACATCCTAGAAAATTCTACTCGCATAGCTTACAGTTTATAAACAAAATTATGACGGCTGCAACTAAATATGAAAGCGCTTGACCTGTCAGGTGCACATAGTGGTTAAGAAAGCCTATAAAACAATTCAAAATATTTTTTCTAGAGAATGATTCACACGCATACACACATATACAAGGTCGGACAATATAATAGCAGAACTGAATAAGAGCATGTCCTCGCCGCTAGAAATGATGTAGGAGTGAACATGCAATGCAGTTGGTTTTATACTTTTGGTACTGTTGGTATATCACAACATCCTTCTATCTTGATTAGTTTTGTTTTTATCGTTGTTCAAGTACAATGTTGTTGTATTGGTGTGCCCTGATAAAGCTAAGATAAAAATCGAGCAGAGCATAATTTTTGAATGCCTAGTCAAACTCCATCCGAATGTTTTGTGATCTTAAAAGAGGTGTTTGGCATATTACGTAGTCAAATTTTTGCTTGACGTAAACGGCTTTTAGAAGGTACAGAGGTTTCTACAAATTATAAACGTTCCAGTCGACCTGAGAGAACAAGAGCCGATAACAACGTTAAAGAAAAAAAATCGTGTGCAAAGATATATTATAAAGGTTTAGATGTGGAACTATATTGTGAACACTGACAGATAGACTATGCGTAGAATTTTCGTAAAAGATTTGCATAGGACGAAAGTTTGCGCACGACTGTTACCAAAAAAACTAACGTCCTAAAAGCTTAGTGGAACCTCTGTGACAGTTCTTGTTGAGAAAACGCATTAGTGCGCACTATTATCTACTGTACTCACTAAATCTCACATCATGCGGCTTCTACTTGTTTCAAAATGTAAAAAGTGTATTCAGGGAGTACACTTTCAGTCTGCAGTACAGGCGAAGTTGAAAACGGCAGACTTCTTAGAGAAGGTAACACCAAATGACCTGTAGCTCTGTTTTGGAGAGAATGCTTTCATATAGCTACGTTTTACGATATTAGGGAAGTAGGTTAAAGGGTACTAAAAGATATTTGCATATTTTTTCAATAAATCTAAGTTCTGAGACCAGTCCTGTAACACCTGATTGTCACACCTTGTGTGTGTCCGTGTGTATATATATATATATATATATATATATATATAACTAGCAGTACCCGCACGGCGCTGCCCGTGCAATAAATGTAAACCCAAGTAGCATCAACTCATCGGATTTTGCTCGGCCGATCATCGTAAACTGATCCCGTAACGCACGATGTTACGTTCCGATCAGTATCCGAGCACGGTTTTCGATGAGCTACTTTTCATCTGAAAGCGATATCCTTCCGATCAACTTTCCCGATGAAAATAAGATGAGCAAAATTCCATCGGAAAATGATGTCCTTCCGATCAAGTTTCCCGATGAAAATAAGCTTAGCTATATTTCATCGGAAAGCGATATACTTCCGATCAACTTTCCCGATGAAAATAAGATGAGCAAAATTCCATCGGAAAATGATATCCTTCCGATCAAGTTTCCCGATGAAAATAAGATGAGTAAAATTCCATCGGAAAATGATATCCTTCCGATCAAGTTTCCCGATGAAAATTAACCGAGCTATGTTTTATCGGAAAACTATATACTTCCAATGAAATTTCCCGATGAAAATATGACAAGCTACAGATTTCATCGGAAAGAGGTCGTAAAGATCAAATTTTCTGATGAAAATTTTCTCAATCTCAAATTTTTGTTAAATATGCAGTGTTGGTCTCATTATTCGTAGACTTGGTGGCGTAGTGGTAGAGCGATGGCTTTCCGCGCCGACAACTCGAGTTCGATGCTGGAGGTGGCCAGTCGCACTTGGTTGGGGGAAATAAAAAAGAGGTTC
Organism: Uloborus plumipes; assembly: GCA_038373865.1. Taxonomy (NCBI): domain Eukaryota; kingdom Metazoa; phylum Arthropoda; class Arachnida; order Araneae; family Uloboridae; genus Uloborus; species Uloborus plumipes. The sequence continues at coordinate 77,891 of JAXGGA010003250.1, read as the reverse complement.
CAAAATTCATCGCCACGGAACTAAACTGCGCGTACATTGATCCAATTTTCATCGTATTTTGATCCAAAATTTATTGCCACGGAACTACACTGCTCGTATATTGATCTAAATCACATCGTATTTTCATCCAAAATTGATCCAAAATTCATCGGCACGGGACTGCACTGCTCGTAAATTGATCCAAATCTCATCGTAAACTCGTCGGATTTTGCTGCTCGGATTCTGTTTGGCCGATGAGACATACTGGAGCAATTCCCGATGAGAACTCATCGAAACCCGATCATCGGTCGATGAGAATTTCATCGGATTTCGATGAATGGCCGATGATCGGCCGATGAGATTGTGCTGCTAGGGAAGGCCCTTGAATAAATTAAAAATGCGACGAACACTCTGGAGTAAAATAGTTATTTTCTTTTATTCAAATTTACTTCACAGCAATTTAAATTCCAGTAAAAGTTGGAGTTTACACATGTCGCCAAATAAATCAGAAAGGCATTAAACTACCGAAAACATTAAAAGTAGGATAGAATTGCGATAACTGGGTCTCTGCGATGAATACTTCATTCTGGCGACCCGCTACCTTCTTAGAGACGGAAAAATATTTTTCGATTTTAGTAATCCTACAACATAGCTAATTGACGCCAACGTGACCCGGTTACCATAATTCTACCAAAAGTAGCTTTTAACAAGAAGTTCTGTCAAGAACTAAACGAGCCTACTTTCCCGTACATCGACATCGGCATTCTAGCATCTGATCATTATTCTCTTGATCATCTGAGACTAAACATTATGTCAAACATACCTTTTTAGCACTTAAAGCTGATTTCTAAAAGCAAAATATACCCCTCTCATCAGATGAAATAAAGACATAAAAAGTAAATAAATGAATAAATGAAGTTTTGTCGCACCTTTTAAAGAATGTAACTGTTACAGTTCTTCCGTAGAAAAATTCCTCAATCGTTTTCAAAAAAAAAAAAAAAAAAAAAATTAAAAGTACAAAGTACATCAAAACACATTTTATCAAATAAAGGAAAAAAAAACTCGTCCGTCGATAAAATGTCTCGATTTTCACTTTTAAACCGTTGCCAGTTGTTAAATATAAATAAAGAATAAAATGCTCTCGTGAATGAAACACTTTTGTTACAAAAAAAAATCGTCTGCCAAAAAAAATAATAGTAATAAATAAAATAACACAAATGAATAAATAAACAAAAAATCGTCTGCACAGTCAGTCATTTTTTTCTGAGCCTGCATTTCCGCCATGTTTGTGGAGTCGGAGTCGGAATCAGAGTCCTCACAGAAGATTATTCAGAAAAGTACTTTACAAACATTATTTATCAAAACCATTTTTTTACAAAGTTAGTTTGAAGGAAATCCGACTTTAAGTTCCAGGATCAACATTCAACTTAAATTCCCCGTAAACGCTAATGTTAATTTTTTTTCTGAACGGTTCAATATTGAACGAAAAATGGTTCAAACCAAAAAGCGAAATAAGGGAATGAACCTCTCCGAGATCTTTCAAACAAAAAAAAAGTTTATTCCATTCGGATGGTTCACTCAGAAGTTATTAGGTGGGGAAAGATTGCTTGAACGGTTCAATGTTGAACGAAAAAATGTTCAAATTGAAAATTTAAATACTGTAATGAAGTATCCTTGCTGAGATCCTTCGAACAAAAAAAAAAGTTTATTTAAATCGGACTGTTCACTCAAAAATTATTAGGGGTGACAGCTTGCTTGAGCGATTCAATGTTGAACGAAAAATTGTTCAAATCGGAAATGTAAATACGGGAACGAAGTATCCTTGATAAGATCTTTCGAACAAAAAAAAGTTTGTTGAAATCGGACTGTTCACTCAAAAGTTAGCATCGCGGGACAGGTTGTTTGAACGGTTCAAAGTTGAACCAAAAATTGTTCAAATCGAAAAATCAAATATGGGAATGAGTTGTACTCGCCGAAATCTTTCCAACAAAAAAAAGTTTGTTCAAATCGGAATGTTCATTCAAAAGTTATTAGGGGGGAAAGGTTGCTTGAGCGGTTCAATGTTGAACGAAAAATTGTTCAAATCGGAAATGTAAATACGGGAATGAAGTATCCTTGATAAGATCTTTCGAACAAAAAAAAGTTTGTTGAAATCGGACTGTTCACTCAAAAGTTAGCATCGCGGGACAGGTTGTTTGAACGGTTCAAAGTTGAACCAAAAATTGTTCAAATCGAAAAATCAAATATGGGAATGAGTTGTACTCGCCGAAATCTTTCCAACAAAAAAAAGTTCGTTCAAATCGGAATGTTCATTCAAAAGTTATTAGGGGGGGGAAGGTTGCTTGAACGGTTCAATGTTGAACCAAAATTGTTCAAATCGAAAAATCAAATATGGGAATGAGTTGTAATCGCCGAGATCTATCCAACAAAAAAAAGTTTGTTCAAATCGGAATGTTCATTCAAAAGTTATTAGGGGGAAAGGTTGCTTGAACGGTTCAATGTTGAACGAAAAATTGTTCAAATCGAAAATGTAGATACAGGAATGAAGTATCCTTGAAAAGATCTTTCGAACAAAAAAAAGTTTGTTCAAATCGGACTGTTAACTAAAAAGTTAGTATCGCGGGACAGGTTGTTTGAACGGCTCAAAATTGAACCAAAAATTGTTCAAATCGAAAAATCAAATATGGGAATGAGCTGTACTCGCCGAGATCTTTCCAACAAAAAAAAAGTTTGTCCAAATCGGAATATTCATTCAAAAGTTATTAGGGGGGGGGGGAGGTTGCTTGAACGGTTCAATGTTGAATCAAAATTGTTCAAATCGAAAAATCAAATATGGGAATGAGTTGTAATCGCCGAGATCTATCCAACAAAAAAAAGTTTGTTCAAATCGGAATGTTCATTCAAAAGTTATTAGGGGGGAAAGGTTGCTTGAACGGTTCAATGTTGAACGAAAAATTGTTCAAATCGAAAATGTAGATACAGGAATGAAGTATCCTTGAAAAGATCTTTCGAACAAAAAAAAGTTTGTTCAAATCGGACTGTTAACTAAAAAGTTAGTATCGCGGGACAGGTTGTTTGAACGGCTCAAAGTTGAACCAAAAATTGTTCAAATCGAAAAATCAAATATGGGAATGAGCTGTACTCGCCGAGATCTTTCCAACAAAAAAAAGTTTGTCCAAATCGGAATATTCATTCAAAAGTTATTAGGGGGGGACAGGCAGACAGACCGACCGACAGACCGACACACAAATTCCCCATCTCAATACCCTACTTTCAAATTTTTAATTTTTCGATATTCATTTTACCTTTTTATTTTTTTAACTTGGCGATATTTTTTGGACTTGGCGATATATTTTTTAACTTGGCGATATTTTTTGGAATTGGCTATATTTTTTAGATGCATTAAGCCAATTTTAATACTTTTTTCTTCTTTCTTTTATTTTTAACGGGAAAGTAGGCTAAAAAATAAAGCATAGTTGAAATCCTAGAATAGGCCACCTCTTGGCAACATTTTAAAATCTCGCTTACTTGACAATGTTTACTTAATGCAAAACCAATTTGCTCCAGAAACCAAGATTTTCAACCGAGATTTTTAAAAGTCGTAAGAGGTGTGCTATTCTAGGACCCACCCAAAAATTAAATCAACTCTACTGTTTATCGAACTTTTCTGTTCAATCATTAACGTTTAACATGGAATTTTCAAATCAGCTACAGTTCATTACTCTGCCAAGTGCTATGCTTAAATAGAGGAGCTGATTCGATGTGATGTTGCCAATTTAAAAGTCAATTTCTCAGAATTTCAAATAAATTATTTTTCTATCTCTTTTTTTTTTTTTTTTTGAAATCCATGAGTAATCGAGTTTATGTCCGAAAATAAACCCAAAAAGAATAATATGACACTGAAAATATTTGATTATTAGGTTCTAAATCACGCAGAAGTAATTTTTAAAAAAATAAATCAAAATTTTCACTTCAGAACTGGTTGTACTTTTTAACTGCAACCGCATAACACAATGTTGACAAACAAAACACCTAAATATTTAAATTAACGTAATGGGGAAACAGTTTCCTGCTGTTTTTAGCATAATTCGTTAAAATCTGGGTAGTAAAATGAAATCGCAAACAATTTCCATTGATCGTTGATGCTTTTCGACAATCAAATTTAATCCACCATGTAACTTCCGTGGCAAAACAATAGTTTGTCCAGAAAATGGATCTGGTGTTATATTTTAAAGCATCCAGTTAAGCCTTGGAAACTGAGCAAATTTGAATAATTAATATCTAACGTTCTAATTATCGGACAGAAACGTGACAAAACTTTTCTTTTTTATAAAAAAAATCCTTTACAACGATATATAAAGTTAAGGGGTGGGGGAATATTTTGCTCCTTAATTATGCGAAATATAACTAAATTAGTTAATTAAAAAAGAACTAATTCGAAATTTAGAATTTGGGCTTCGAGGTGCACGAGGGCGGGGTACGTTCGAATTTTTGAGCCAAGTTTCAGGTCTGTGGGTGCTGTGGGGGCTTCTGGCCAGCGGTTACAAACAAACATACAAACACTGTCATCTTTATATATACAGGGGTTGGACAAAAATATGGAAACACCTAATGAAATGCATGTTTGAAAAGAATGATTGATTTCAATGAAATATGTAAGTGGCACCAACGTTTTCGTCTACTGAGGCTACTTATACAACTCCGTAAATATGTTGAACAGTTCATTCGTTGTCGGAGCACTGTTATGTGAGCTTGTCATTGCATTATGTCAGAGTTAACAGACTTCGAAAGTGGGCAAATTGGTGGAGCACGTATGGTAGGTGCTTCCGCTAGCAAAGTCGGCGAAGTGTTTAGTGTTTCAAGAGGTACTGTATCGAAGATTTATTCTACATATTTGAAATGCAGAAAAACATCATACGCTAAATCACAGCGCGGATGAAACTGTGTGTTTAGTGATCGTGACAGACAATCATTGAGGGCAATTGTGACGAAAAATAAGAAGACCACAGCTGCAAAAATTACTGCTGAAATGAATGTCATATTATCAAACCCTGTGAGTACAAAACAATTAGAAGAGAGCTTCATAAAGAGGGAATTTCTGGCTGTGCTGCTATTGAAAATTAATTCATCAAGGATGCTAATGCCCGAAACAGGAAAAAGTGGTGTTTAAGTCATAAAGCCTGGACTATAACGCAGTGGAAGAAGGTAATATGGTCTGATGAGAGTCTTCTTTCACAGTTTCCCACTTCTGGCAGAGTTTACGTCTAGAGAACGCCATCTCAAGTCTATAATACAAGCTCCTTATTGCCAAGAGTGAAATATGGCGGGGCTTCTGTGATGGTTTGGGCAGCCGTATCGTTATTCTCTTCTGCCCCCATGACAACTCTGTTAAGGCACATGACTGCCAAGACTTATGTGAACATTTTGGCCGATCAAGTCCATCCCATGGTTCAAATTTCATTCCCCAATGGTGATCGTGTCTTAAAAAATGACAACGCTACTGTTCACACAGCTTATATTGTCCAGGACAGGTTTTCTGAGCACGACGATGATTTGTCACATCTCCCCTGGCCACCACAGTCTCCAGACCTGAATATTGTCCAACCTTTGTGGTCTACATAGGAGCGGAAAGTGCGTTCTCGTTATTCACCGAAAACATCGTTATCTGAACTTGCCACCATTTTACATGAAAAATGGTAGAATATTCCCTTGGCAGACATACAGGAACTGTATTTATCCATTCCGAGAAGACTGCACGCTGTTTGGAATGCCAACGGGTTTCCTACATCATATTAGACAAGAAAACGTGTCAATGACGTTTTAAATGTGACTTCATATTATGTGTATATATATATATATATATATATATATATATATATATATATATATATATATATATATATATATATATATATATATATATATATATATATATATATATATAAATATATATATATATATATATATATATATATATATATATATATATATATATATATATATATATATAAATATATATATATATATATATATATATATATATATATATATATATATATATATATATATATATATATATATATATATATATATATATATATATATATATATATATATATATATATATATATATATACACATAATATGAAGTCACATTTAAAAATTCTGAATGATAAAGAGAAAGCTGATAAACCTGTCAGCATATATTAAATCTGATTATAAAATTAAGTCTTTCTGACGCATTTGATATGCATGTCTAAATACTTGACAACTAGAACAAAGTGTTTAGCTAATTTAATAAATAACAAAGCAATGCAAAAATATCAGCGTTAATGGAATTATGCCGCAAAAAATCATTCACGTCAGTTTCAGAATAAAGTTTTGTATGTATTACGTAAACAAATATCTGATGTCATGATATCCGGGGAACGAAACGTCTTCTTTTAGATGAGAAAAGGTTCACTGGGCTACACATACCTAAATAAACCATAAAGTAAAAAAATATCAACTGTAATCGATGCAACACGAAAGAGAAATTGCGTCTGATTTTTTTTCCATCCCTTAATCAAGTGTCAACTATGTCAGATATTCCGAAAGTATCTCTTTATCCATTATGAGAGGACGTTTCAGGGAGGAAAACGATTTACCATGAGAGTATGGAAAGAAAATAAGATGAAAACACAGTGATGCACATGTTGCCCTTTCTTCGAAAAATAACGAATTTCCCTCAACGTCATGTCCAGGAACAGGAGGTTAGGGTATGGATATAGATTTAGATTATTATTCAATTTTTTGGTGAAGGTATGTATCCTAATTGATGACATTTTGCTTTAAGTCTGAACTTCAATTCAATAGTAGATTCCTTTAAAACTGATGCGCACAAAATAATGCAAATACTAGTTATTATTTCAGCGTAAGTTTTAAACCATATTTTACTTATATATTTTAAGCAATTGGAATCACTACATACTCATGTTTTTTTTTTTTGTTTTTTTTTTTTTTTAAATCTGGGTTATTAGTTTTATTTTCATCTTTAATACTGTCGAAGCTTAAAAGAAAAAAGAGATAGAGGGATGCAGAGAAAAAGTAAATGTTACACTCGTTTAATTTTAAATGAAAAAAAAATCTTTATTTGTTATACCTGCTTATTTAATAATATTTATTGGTGGTAATATATATTTCTTTCATTTATAGTTGCAACTAGTACCTCATCACAACGTTTTAAACTCTGATTTCCATGTAGTTTCTAATAAGGTGAATTTTTATGAATTTATTATTATTATTGTTATTTTATTAAAAAAAAAAAAAAAAAAAAACTTGGCTTTTCTTTTATAAAAAACAATAGCACAGTTCTTTTATGTAATTCAAAATGTTATGTAAGTAAACTTCTGCTACCGTTCTCAATTTAAAGCATAAAATCATAAATAGTTGTCGTCTGTCAAACTAGTGTAGCTGCGAGGAAGCTTCGTGACTCTACGAATAGAAAACGAACAATGAGCACACCTGGTAGAAATTATAATACTAACCGCCGTTTCATGGAATCGGAGTCAGTAATAAAAAATGTGCTGGAAGTATGATAAAGCAAACAATATAAAATAACAAATTAAAAAAAAATAACAATAAATACGTGTTTGAAAAACCAATCATTTCCCTCTAAAAATGCAAAAAACTATAAAAACAATAAAATGCCTCCTAAAAATACTGCAAATAAATTTACAGATACTTAGATCTTTTCTTGTTGAAAATAAATTATAAATGTTCTATTTAGTTTAGAAAGTTCATACGATTTTCATAGACGAAAAATGATGCATACATTTTGAGTTCACAAAATTTCAAAACAAGCGAGAGGTTTTTGTCCCCAAATAAGAATGCGTTTGCAAAAATATTTTCTTAAAATGGTAAAAAAAAGTAAATAAATAGATTAGTTAAAAACATAAATAAACAAAATAAAAAAATGAATGAAAATAAAATGTATTCGCACATCTATGGAATACAAAATTTAGAATCACTTACGAGTTATGTTTTCCTTTCTTTCGAAATACACATAAAAAACCTGCCGTAGGCCCCACAATACTTGCTTTTACGTCTATTAAATAATCGATGTTGTTTGATAGCTCAAAACAATGGTTGCGTGGACTCTTGTACGACAGTTAGAAGGAACAATTTTTAAATAGCGCCTAAGACAAAATCCCACACATATACAATTGTGGCAAATGTATAGAAGAATAATTTGAAAGCGTTAAAGAAAAGCTCTTTTATTAGCATATGTGATCTAAAATTGCAATAAACTGCTCGGAACGTGTATAAACAACAAGCATACTATATAATACAAATTTATATTGAGCAAAGAAAACAATTTAGACATTTACAACCCCCCCCTCCTCAGTTTGTGGCGAGTCAAAGCAAAAAAAAAAATGTTTTACAATGATTCAATTTCTAAATATAGGCGATTTTAACATCATTCAGTGGATTATTTGCAAAACATCGCCAATAGCACCAAATTAAATCCAAATTTAAAAAAAATCATTTTTTCCGCCAAACTTGTCACCCACTTGCCGATAGGTCACGAAGCTGGCGACAAAAACTTGGCTATTTAAAGCTTGGAGATACAATGCCAAGTGGTTGCCAAATCATTACATCATTTGAGTCTGCATTAAAATTAGCACTGATTCCCCCCCCCCCAAAAAAGGGTAAAAGACCACCTTTGGAATAGTTGAATGCAACCGCAAATGAAGGTGCACAACTAGATCAACGTCAGAGCGTATATGACAAAGTAGAACTTTCTACAGCTTACCATTTTCGCCTTGTGTGAAATACATACATACGTACAGACGCACATACGCACATACATGCGTACATATATAGACGTCATGAGAAAACTTGTTGCAATTAACTCGAGCATGGTCAAAATGGATGTTCCAATTGTTCATATGTTCATAGAAGCTTATGCACGTGCTGAAAGATCGAAGCTAACTACTCAAAATTCATTCGGTTGAGAACAAATTGGAAATGTAGTCCAAAATTTCAGTGAAATATTTTTCGCGATCACAATACTTCCTTCACTACGTAAAAAGCAGTAAATATAGGGAACGCTTCAGATGGTTAAACAATAAAATGATTACTTAATATTGATTTCTACAGGAAGAAGCTAATTTTCAGCGAAACCCTTAATGTAATTTTGGAGTCGACAAGCCTCACACATATTTGTAGATTGCCTTTTATTTCTTTTGCCGTTTTTTTTATTTTTTTTAATGTAGTCTAAGGGCCCTGCTCCACATTGACGTAAAGCAGAAACGTAAAATGTATTAAATGGTTGTTCCAATGAAAAGTACCCGGATTTTCGGTTGATGCCTTCGGTTTCGGTCGCGTTTTCTGCTAATGTGGAGCAGGGCCCTTACTGGTAAAAGATTATCTCAAGTTTTCCCTTCTTTCTAAAAATACCGAAATTATATCATTATGGCACTTTCTCAAGTGGTTAACGTTTTATGAATTTATCTTACATAAAAACAAAGTTTTGATATTACTTATTTTTCATTGCTAAGGTGGTGATTTTTCTCCTTTTCATGTATTCTACGATGTGTACATGATATTGAGCAGGTATTAAAATACACTTTTATTATTTATTACTTTATCATACATGTGCATTTTATTGTTGTGAATATTGGGATTAATCCAATCTTTTACGTTATCATTATTTATAACTGGTAGACATAGACAACTGTAAGCTGCTGACCAACATTATATCCTTATCTAATTCATACAAAAAAATCTCAAGTATTCAGTTTACTATTTATAAAATATTTTATTTGATAAATATAGGATTATGTGTGCATTTCGACTGTACATCAAGTTTTTTGTGAAAACATTTGACAGCTAAATTTTTCAAAATTATCAGTAAATAGCATTTGTACCTGGGGGTTTTAATGTCATTTTGTCAGCAATAAAATGCTTTTTAGCGTTGACAAAATGACATTAAAAACCAATGACATTAAACGTCTTTGTGCTAAATAAGAATACTATTTAAAGCTGTATGACTTTTACTTATGTGCTATTTTTCTGCTTGGTAAATCAAGTTGAGGAGCTTAAACTGTAACAAGATGAAAAATTCAACCCACACCTATGTAAGAAGAAAACCGTTTAATAACTTGTATTTAAAGCTTATATCCGATTCGTCAGAAAGAAACTTTAATGACATTTATTTGTGATTCTGAGCTGTCAATACGGCTTAGATGAATGAACCTTCATGTATTTTATGATGCTAAATTTTCAGAAAATCGTTGATCATGTGTTAAAACAATCTCACTCATTTCTCATATAGTAAATATTGGTAAATAAAGACATAAAATAAATTGCAATGTCTGAAAACTAAGCAATACAATAACTTGAAAAGCAGAGAAGCATTGAATCTAAAAGCATTTATCTCTTTCATCAGATCTAGCTATAAATTATACGAAACATTAAAACTTCAAGGAGCAATTCAACGGTTTGAAGCGAAGTAATGTTTTAAAAAAACAGTAATTTACTTAAGTGCTGCCGAATAGCGAAGCAGAAGCCATATATAACGTATGATTATATCTTTTTGTTCGTATACCATACAAGAGTTTAAAATAAAGTTGCGATTGATAATTGATATTTTTATCTTGTTATGTTAATAAACTTTTAAAAAATGCGTACTTTTTTTATAACGTGCAATCACATCATATGAATAAAGGATTTGCTGATGTTATTAAAACAAAAAGTAGCTTTTGTAAGGCAAAGATGTGGGTTCAAAACTTGCTTTTAAGTAAACGAACAATAACAGAAATTTACTGAAATGTTTCACAAAGAAAAAAAAAGAAAAAACATTGCTTTACTAGTTTGACAAAGAATTTTCATTGTTTTTCTTTTTTATGTTTTAGCTTGCTGAATAACGAATATATTTTCGATTCATTTAATGAAATAAATGAACGTGAAAACCGCGTCTAAGATTTTTTAATAAAAAAGGAACCGCTGTCGAATCTTTTTCTAACAGGTGTCCAAACTTTTCCGCTGCGAAAAGGAAGAAATGCTAAAATTTTTAGAAAGCCGACTGGGCAGTTCTCGATTTTTGCGCGTTCAAACAAACCTTTTGAGACTTCTTCATGCGCTATGTATTATTTTCTTTTCCATTTTCATCATTCTTAAATTGAATTAAAAAGGAAGAAAAAGAAAAAGGAAAAATAAAAAAAGTTTTAAAATTATGCTTTGGAAATCTGAAAAGCAGAAAATTTGAAAATTTACTATACATTTCCAAGTAATTATTTAATCCATTAATGCCTGACATTTTTTTTTCAAAAGATATTTTGTATACTGGTTACAAACAGTGTTTAATGAACAGGAAAAATAATTAAAAAATATTACGTAAAAAATAATTTTTTTATTAAGGAAAGAAAAATCGTCCTTTAAAAGTTACGATGGACCCCAGAGCGTACATACTTTTTTTACTAAAATTTTTTTCTGCCTACGATATAATATTTAAAAAGACATTTTATAAGAAGAAATAAAATCAGCAATTAACATAAACTGGGAAGCTGGGAATAACTTTGAAAACTTAGCTTTTTTTTTTGAGATTGTGAACGATGTGATTTTTGATAAAAATCATATTAAAACTGCTACAGAGCACACTTTACAATGGTTATGTGCTGCAATATGTTAATAACGAAAAGAAACAATACCAAAGTACTTATTGAACACTATTATTTGGTTGAAATGTTCATTAGGGGGAAATTCAAACCCTCTTTTGGACTGTCCCTAAAAAGGGACGCTAGGCATTAATGGGTTAATAAATAAAATGCTTTAGGGTCATTCCATTTTAAATCAACAAATGGGGTGCTCATAACCATTTTTGATTTTGATGAAAATTTGCATGTGTATTCCTTTTACTTCTCAGAGCTCAAAATAGTGTTCCTTTTTTTTAAAAAAAAAATACCCTTTGATATATAGGCCCTTTTTGTTGTTGGCAACAGCGAAAATCGGGCGTTTTGATGCTTTGCCTTATGAACTATAACTTTTTTTCTATTAAAGATTTTGAGCTCAACTATAGCTCATTGGAAAGCTAAGAAAAAGATATTTTTATATATGCTATCAATAAATTTCAGATTTAAAAAAAATACTTATTTTTTCAAGGTCAAAATTCACGACGAAAATGACATTTTTTACTACTTTCGAACATTAAAAAACCCATGAAGAGTTCAAAGTAACAAGCCGATTTTTGTCACATATATTCATAGTCATGGTTACTTACTGTACAAAAAAATGGCTTGTTATTCCACCCCCTTTATGAGATATGCCCCCTCAAAGTTGTAAATTTTTTAAAAAATTCAATTTTCAACGCTAAAAAAATGCATGTGGGGGCAAGATAAAAATTTTTTTATATGTGGTATTTTAAGTACTTTTTACCAGCTTTCTAATAAAACAAAAGTTGCTTTGTTATTCAAAGGCGTTTGGCAGATATAAGGGACTGAACTTTCAAAAAATTGCACAAAAACAACACGATTATTTTCATTTTTTTAAATCTTTTTTTTTCATTTAAATGTAATTATATACCTTATTCTTTGCCTTAAATGCTAAAAAAAGACTAAGAAGCGCAATGAAGAAACATATTTAAAGTTTAATAAGATAATTTAATATTTTTAACACCTGGGAATATAGAATACCACTAAACTTGTCTGATTTTTAAACATCTGATTGCTACCTACAACAGGACTGAGCATTTCTCAACTTGTCCAGGTTTGTTCATACCATGTGGTCATCCTTGTTCTGACTTGCTCTCACATGTGTACGAGGTATGATCAAAAAGTATCCGACCTTAATTTTTATTGGTCAAACGAACGCAGCTATGGGGTCGGGGCTTGCTGTGTGGTTGTGAGCATGACTAGTGCGCATGCTCATTTTTTTCTACAGTTCCAATACAAGTCAGTCGGCGTCAGGCCATTCATGATTGAACAGGTGCAAGTGAGTGTCGCCGGATTTTATTTTTTTAAAAATGTCAGAAAAAGTCGAACAGCGTTATTGCATAAAATTTTGTTTTAATCTTGGTGATTCGCAAGTGGAAACACTTTGAAAGATTAAAAAAGTGTTTGGAAATGAAGCGATGGGCACCACACAGATAAAGGAGTGGTACAACCGCTTCAAAGATGGCCGTTTGTCTGTTGAAAGTGAACCACGCTCAGGGAGGCCCTCAACATCGAAAAACGATGCCATCATTGATCAAGTGAGGAACCTGGTGATGCAGAACCGCCGAATCACGATCAAAGAGCTTGTGGACGAGGTGAATATTAGTTTTGGTTCCATTCAATCAATTTTGACTGACGACTTGGGCCTCAGGAAAGTCTCAGCAAAATTTGTACCAAAGCTGCTAACATTTGAGCAAAAAGACCTTCGTCTGGAGATCGCACAAGACATGCTGGAAACTGAACGGTGATCCCGACTTTATGAACACAATGATTACAGGTGACGAGTCATGGGTCTATGGGTATGACCCAGAAACCAAGCGCCAGTCAACAAAGTGGAAGCATCCTTCATCCCCGAGGCCCAAAAAAGCAAGGCAAGTTCGCAGCAATGTCGAGGTCATGGATACTGCCTTTTTTGACTCCAGTGGCTTAGTCCATCACGAGTACGCACCACACGGTACTACAATCACCAAGGAGTACTACCAAGAGGTTCTGCGGCGCCTTCATGACGCAGTGAGGCGCAAGCGCCCGGATCTGTGGGCAACAGGCAGTTGGAAGCTCCATCATGATAACGCTCCAGCACATTCTTCCCATTTAATTCAGAACTTCTTGACAAAACACAGCACACCAGTGGTTCGTCAACCTCCCTACTCTCCTGACATGGCTACTGTAAATAGTATTTCTGAGTACAGTGATGATGATAAAACTTTACTGCACCTGAGAACTAGGTGTAAATTTATTGAAACTGTTTCTACCTACCAGCAAGAAGTTCTATAAAGGCGGCAAAACTTGGCAAGAAATTTTTTTGCATGGTAGGTACAAACAGTTTCAATAGTTTTACACCCAGTACTCAGGTGCATTAAAGTTTTATCATCATCACTGTACTCAGAAATACTATTTACAGTAGACTGCCTACTGTAACTTAAAATATTACAATCATCATTCTCAAAAACTCCTATGGAGCATTTAGGGTTATCCATAACTTATTCACAGTTTACATGTAGAAAGACAAATTTAAATTTATATTTAAGGATTCTAAAGAATTTCTTCTTTTACCTTTAACAAAACATTCTGTGAATATGAATAAACTTGAAATGAAAAGAAATCACATCAGCTTCACAAGATTTTACAGCAGAAACACTAGCTCAACAACCTACTTCTTTCGGAATTTGAAAGACAACTAAGATACACATGTGAGAGCAAGTCAGAACAAGGATGACCACATGGTATGAACAAACCTGGACAAGTTGAGAAATGCTCAGTCCTGTTGTAGGTAGCAATCAGATGTTTAAAAATCAGACAAGTTTAGTGGTATTCTATATTCCCAGGTGTTAAAAAATATTAAATTATCTTATTAAACTTTAAATATGTTTCTTCATTGCTCTTCTTAGTCTTTTTTTAGCATTTAAGGCAAAGAATAAGGTATATAATTACATTTAAATAAAAAAAAAGATTTAAAAAAATGAAATTAATCGTGTTGTTTTTGTGCAATTTTTTGAAAGTTCACTCCCTTATATCTGCCAAATGCCTTTGAATAACAAAGCAACTTTTGTTTTATTAGAAAGCTGGTAAAAAGTAATTAAAATACCACATGTAAAAATTTTTTTACCTTACCCCCCACATGCATTTTTTTAGCGTTGAAAATTGGATTTTTAAAAAAATTTACAACTTTGAGGGGGCATATCTCATAAAGGGGGTGAAATAACAAGCCATTTTTTTTGTACAGTAAGTAACCATGACTATGAATATATGTGGAAAAAATCGGCTTGTTACTTTGAACCCTTCATGGTTTTTTTAATGTTCGAAAGTAGTAAAAAATGTCATTTTCGTCGTGAACTTTGACCTTGAAAAAAATAAGTATTTTTTTAAAATCTGAAATTTATTGATAGCATATATAAAAAGATCTTTTTCTTAGATTTCCAATGAGCTATAGTGGAGCTCAAAATCTTTAATAGAAAAAAAGTTATAGTTCATAAGGCAAAGCATCAAAACGCCCGATTTTCGCTGTTGCCAACAACAAAAAGGGCCTATATATCAAAGGGTAAATTTTTTAAAAATAAAATGAACACTATTTTGAGCTCTGGGAAGTAAAAGGAATACACATGCAAATTTGCATCAAAATCAAAAATGGTGATGCAACAACTTTTTTGAAAATTTGTTGATTTAAAATGGAATGACCCTTTATTGAAATGAGATCAATGGAAAAACTAAATAATTTACAAACTTTTAGTCAATCATAGCACTGAGCTGAGAAAAGAAAAATCACGTGCTTTTCAAGGAACAAAATGGTTAGCCATGAAAACAGAACTTACATGCTTTTACATAATAAATATAAAGGAAATAAATATCATATTGAGAGCAAATTACAGAGTTGATACACATTATCTTAGCAGGGATAAGAATATTATGTATAATTATGCTGCAAACAACCACTAATTTGCTATTTCATGCTCCTCATAAGATATGAAGTTCTGGGCCTTTCTTACACATTAGTACCTAAGTATGTATTAAGCTTATTATATAGAAAGCAAAGTAGCACCATCATACTTAAAAGTAATGCTGCTTTCAATGTTAAATGCTCATTGGTTGTACGTATCGTTCCAATCATTGACTTTGTGAGAAGTGTTGAGCTTTGGGTTGTGGCTTAATCATTAGTTTTACAATATCAATTTAAAATAATAGATGTTGTAACGCGAAATTACAGTTTAGAGTTACATTCTCTTTTGGTTCATTAAATACGTTTTCTTTCTTTTATTTTACAATTTAAGTTATTAAAGACTCGTTTTTATTATTAGTCTATGTATGTTTTTGTGTGCAACCTATGCAAAAAGACATTGATCCCAGAGAGGTGAAAATACCGATTCGTATATAGAGATGAAATATGTGGAAGAGTAAATATGACATAGAAGATTTAATTTATAAATAGATTTCTAAAATGCATTTGTGTAACCAAATAAAAACATATTTAAAATGAAAAAAAAATAAAATATTCTGACCCAAATTACATGTAATGTTTCGGTTGCAATTATTCATATTTTGCACAAAACAACAGAGAAAAATATTCTGAAAGTTGTTTCGTTCACAGTTACTTCTTATTCGTTGAATAAGTTCAACAAGTCGTGGTTTTTTCTAGAATAAATATCGAAGTGAACTGTCAACAAGGGCAGGGTAAAAACTAACGAACCTGTAACGTAATTAACCGATAACGCATGATGAACCTAAATCACCCAATAGTAAAGTTTTACAATACCTTTATGCTATTGATGTAGGCACAAATAAGCAGGGATACTGCAGACACGTGTTTCGGCGTTACCTTTTTCAATGGGAAAAATTGGGAGCTTATGGATCCACAGACATCCGACAAAAGGTTGTTGGATGTCTGTGCATCCATAAGCTCCCAATTTATCGCATTGGAAAAGGCGTTCCTTGTAACGCCGAAACACGTGTCTGCAGTATCCCTGCTTATTCGTGCCTCCTTAACGTTGTAATTTTCTCTACCCAATAGTAGGGTAAGTGCTCCAGTAGTCGGCCAGTCTCCAGTAGTCGGCCACAATGACATAAAACTCCTCATAAATAGTACATTTTTAATTCAAAATCAGATATGACGCATTCACACATTCATGTACCTATCCTCAATCATCAACCAGTGGCAGTTAAGTTTTGGGTACTTTTTTTGAATTAGTA
The DNA here is from genome assembly GCA_038373865.1 of Uloborus plumipes. Classification (NCBI taxonomy): domain Eukaryota; kingdom Metazoa; phylum Arthropoda; class Arachnida; order Araneae; family Uloboridae; genus Uloborus; species Uloborus plumipes. The sequence continues at coordinate 61,038 of JAXGGA010003250.1, read as the reverse complement.
ATGAGTCATTTCATTTTGAAAGGTGTGCCCGTCATCCAAGATTGCGATTCTGCTTATTTTTCAGCTAAGAGGACACGTCTTCTTAAAATGGCCAATTACACTTATTAATTTAATTCTACTGTAAATTTGAGTGATTTTTATCTTAATGGAATGTCTAACATAATGTTTCAATGAAAGAGCGAATTCCTGGTTAGACTCGATTGTTTTTTAAAGGGGTGGCCGACTACTGGGTACAGAATTCTTCTGCATTTCCAATAGTCGGCCATGGTAGGCCGACCACTGGTTCTAAGCAGTTTGGATGATTTATCCAGTAGTCGGCCACATACTTAATGTAGCTTTTCATTCTTAATATGGGTTCATCAAATTAAAACTAAATTAACTTATTAAAATACAGCGACAATTTAACTGTTTTGAGTAAAAATACCTTTTCCAAAGTTTATTTTTCTTGAAAAATAGTAATTAAATTGAATGTCTTAACTTCTTTTGACCACCATTTCGACATTTTATTGCTCCTAGTGTTGTAAATTTAATTGAAAATTCTAAAAAAGAGATTTTTAAATACGCATTCGTTGAGTAAAGATTATAAGTTTTAATACTCATCTAGTTATTATCAAATGGTGTTTTAATAGTTTTTCTTATCAAATTTTATCTTAAACTCATGAAATTGGCGAAACGAGTGATTTGACTTCTATTGATACTTATTCGGCAGTTAATAAACATTCCCCAATTATAGGAGATAAGATGCAAAACTTCAATAGTCACATAGGCTCAAGTTATTTAATGAGTGCCAAGCATGTAGTTATTCTTTCTTTTGCTATTATGCTTAACTTTTTGCTTTACCAAAGGTTCAAGACCCCTGTGCTCTATTTAGGAAAATTGTTTCAAATGTTGGTATATTTTCACTAATGATTCTCCCCAAATGTTTGACTTCTTGAGTTTTCTTCGCTAGAGGATTAGAATTGTGCTGAGTTAATTTCAAAACTACATGGTTACATTGTTGCAAACTAAATTTTGGTTTGTTTTCAAGGTTATTCCTCGTTTACTAATATTCTTGTCGAAAGCTGTAAGATTACTTTCATGACATCCCGAGTTCCATTTACTTCCTTATTTCATCTTACTTCAATTAGTTTAAAACAAATAACCTTGCTTCAGTGGAACATTCTGTGCTAGATGAAGCCTTGATAGAGATTCCTTTCAGCGCATTTTTGAATGTATTTTTACTTGCATAGTTTTGGAAGCAATCATTTCTGAAACTACAGTTTTAGTTTTATGTTCCGTATGTTGAAATTCCGTTCTAATGAATGTGAACCAGTTAAGTGCCGACGTGATTATTGGTCATGAATTGTGTCGACTCTATTATTACGTCTTTATGTTTACATAAACAGTATAAAGCAGTTTTTCATTTCTTGATTCTTTGGTCATTATCACTAAAAACTGCTGTTCACTACAAAACTATTCCTGTTTTTTTACTTCCTAAGCAAGAACATTTTGTACATTTAAAAAACTTCGTTTATTTTGTCCCTTCTTGCATCTTTAGTAAGTGCTGCTGAAATTCTTTTCTTCAGAAGCTTTTTTTTTTAACTTTCTTTTTGATATAGACATATTTTTAGACGTTATTCAGAAAAAAAATACTTTTTTAGTGCAAGTTTTTAAAATAAAACTGTTTTTAGGCAGCTAAAGTATAAAAACATTAATGTCCCGAGAATTCTGTGCTAATTGTACTGTAAAATTAATAATGGTAGATTGATAGTTAGAGAAATAAGTAACGAACATAGTGTATCAAGAAGTACACTAACATGATCATCTACACAGTTGAGTACCAGAGGTACCACGAAAAATATGACCAGACTAAGTATAATGCATCGCTGCAGGCCCGTCATTTCACGTTTTTAGAGGGGGGGGGGGCAAAGGGTGCAAACACAATGCAATTTCATCGGAAAAAAGCAAACACCACGCCCATTTATATATTGATTAACTGATTTCTCAAAACCGGGGGGGGGGAGCAATTGACCCCCCCTCCTGACCCCCCAAATGACGGGTCTGGTTCGTTGTAAGTTTCCCTTTGTTTTGTTTTTTTTTAATTCAACCCCCTATATCAGATAAGATCAATGAAAATGAAGTGGCCGACTACTGGATTCAACGTGGCCGAGCACTGGATTTCTGTGGCCGACTACTGGAGCATTTACTAGTGTTGACAACAGCTTGGATTTTAACATAATTTTTTTTAAAATTTCTGAAACAAGTAGGTGATTCACTATCAGAAAGGTTCATTCTAAAGTTTTACCTTGTTTTTGTTGCTGTATTGATAGCTGAAAGTTCTAGGTTAGCCAAGATCCACAAAAGATCTCTTAAATGGCCGACTACTGGAGCACTTACCCTAGTAAGGATTTTTTTTACGAGTTTTAGAGGTAATATCGTTTACTTTGATGTTGAATATTAAAAATCTACACTAGAATGCACTACATTTTTAAATGTTTTTTTTTAAACTAAGATACTGAAATCCTTAGTTCTAAAACTGCGGAGAAATTCTTATACGTTATTGTCAGCATTTGTGCACCTTTTTTTTTTAATTTGGGCTAATACATTTAGTGTGCTCAGGGGCGTTTATTTTCTAAAATAACTTTATTTACATTCATCTTCTTTATTAAGTGGTTAACCTTCAGCTTAATTGCTACCCCTCTAGATTGAATGAGCCTCAACCAAAGGTAAAATGCAATCTCTTTACATTTTACTTTTGCAAGAAATGCAAGCAAATTCGTTGTTCCGTATTTTCTGAAGTGTCTGCCTTTGCTTCGAACATATTTGCTTCAGAAACTTCTGGACAACCAGGAAAGGTGCTAAACTATTACTATAAACATTTCTTAGTTTTCTTAAAAATGTTATTGTTTTATTCCAGATACATTGCTGGTTGCTATTCGGAAGATTTCTGATATTTTTTGTAATATTGCAGTTCAACTTCAACAAGAATACTAGTTTTAAGAGGGAAGTTATCCTGATTTTTGAAGGAACAATAGCTGTTTGTTATGTTTCACAAACGTTTCGGTTCGTTTTTTAGTGTAGTAATATTGATTCGTTGACAGGTGGAACAAATGAAATAATTTATAATAACCCATGGGGGATGTGAAAGGTATGCATGTAATGAAAAACAAATACGCGTTATTCCAAAAGAAATAAATAGCTTAAATACATTTGCAAAAGAATCTAAACAAGGTGTAAAGTATGCCGTGAAATGAACACTGTATTGTTTGATATGTTTTTTCTTTTTTCTCCCCTGAATTGTAACCTTTATTCTAGTTTTCTTTTAATTCAGGTCATATATATATGCGATTAAACATTAATAATCATCCGCTTTTTATTTATTAATAAGTATGTAATTGAAGGGCATCAATTTTCAAATAATCATAAAAATACTTTTAAATACATAATAATTTTAAAAGATGAAAAATACATGGAGCAAAGGATTTTTTATGCACGTACGTAAGGGGAAAAAAGCCACTTTCTTAGATCTTTCTTCAAAAGAAATGCAGATAAAAAAGCGAGGTAGGTAAAGGAATAGGAAGGAGAAAAAGATCTCTTTTGTGAAGCTTGAGCGATGAGTCTTGTTAATGAATGCATTACAATTTTCTTTTCAGTTTCGTTACTTTTACTTTTAAGTTTTTTTTCTTCTCTCTCAAATAAGTTCATTCTTAACTTCTCTCGTCTCGGCAAAAGTCTTTCACAGTCATGGGCATAAAATAAATCTCCGCTCCGTAAAATATTGCACATCGCCTCTTTCCTGGATTCAAATTATTTTCCTTTAATGAATTGCTTCTTATTAATTTACAGTGCAAAGTTCAAAGTACTGTTCTTATTTAATTAAATAAATTTAAATTCAAAGTCAGGTTTTACCTTTTTCCCTGGGATTTAGTTTTAAGTGGGACTATTTCTCTTTATGTGAAATTGAATGCTGATACTTCATTTATTTAATTAATCTTCCATATAAAATATCTAGCCTAAGTATAGACTATGCAATTTGTTTTTCAAACAGAGAAAACAATTGATGTATGAACTAATTTTCTCTCAAAGAGTTCATATTGAAATGATTTCTTTCTTGAAACTATTTTTCCTTTCTAATTTACCTTTCAATATAAATAGTGCTGCATGGGTCCTTCTGAAATTCAGATTCTAAATTTTGTGTGGTACCTGAAAGTCAATATGTGCCCACGCTTTAACTTTACAACTAACTGTTGACGTTGTTGTGTCAGATGACTACAAAAAATATACAGATAAATACATAAATAAAAGACTGGGTGGACTCTAAAGCAGTCATTATAGCCTCGAAATGTTATATTTTCATTCAATTCTGCTCTTACCATAGCAGAAAATCTTCGAATTACAAATTTTGATAACGAAATACTACCAGGTGATTCTAGTTTCGGAAAAAATAATATTGTGAAAAACAATAAGTTTGCGATAATATTTTTGTGTTAACATAATTTGAAAAAGCCTGAACGGTTCAAGGACATTTTCTTTAAATGTAATAAATTGAATCAATAATTAGATCGTAGAAATGTATTTTCTTATAAAATAAAAATATGTTTAACCAGAAAGTGTTTCCAATAAAACCTAAAACATTGATAGTTTTTTTAAACTTTGATTAATGTTTTTTACTCTGCATTTCTTAAAAATAATATAATTGTAGTAAAAAATGTGTTTACATGCATGATAAGGAAACCAGTTTAAACCAAGTAGTAATCTCCAGGTTAAAAAAATAACGTATCAGTAACCTTACGGAATTCATTGATATTCACATCAAATGCAACCGAAAATCGTTTAAACCGTTTTTTTCTTTGGCAGAGCTCTAATCCAACTCCCCCCTAACATATATATGATTTTTCAAAATGTGTGTGTGTATTTTGTGTATGTGTAGATAGGCTACAACTTTAGCAATACTTCATCTAACTTCAAATGTGAGGCATCATTTTAAAGATTTCTCCACTATCAGCGAAAACTAAGCAATCACTCACATATTTGCTCTTACGGAAAAAAAAAAAATAAATAATAAATAAATAAAAAAAAAAGTTTTACATCCATTCTGGCAAATGCGAATGTTTCTCATTGGTGATCTAGTTTTTCGAAAAATTTTAGACGTGAGAGTTAGGGTGGAGCGAAAAAAATGAATTTTTGATTTTCGTAAACGGGTACCTTTCATTTACTGTGAATGAGGATAAGTAACAATTCTGTAAAATATTTCACTTTTGCGACGTCATCTTTAGTCTGCGCATTTGGCCTAAAGTTTTGAAATTTTTGATTTTTTTTTTTTTTTTTTGGATTATTCAAATTTTTTTAAAAAAATATTGCAAATGATAAAACTAGTGACGGGTGGTTATTAAATGGAAGAAAAAGGTTTGAAATATACAAAGATTTTTTTAAAACCATTTTAGATCATTATTTCAATTCGTGCATTGCCCTCAAAGTTTATCAAATTTCCCAAAATTTCTGATATTTTCGACATTTTTTAACTCAGTATTCCCTCTCAATATTCACTTGAAGTGTCTTCAAACTTGTTTTTATTCATTTTGTTATTACTTTGAACCCTGCAACTCTTCGCTAGCTCATGTGGAACTTCCCAGAACTCACCACGAGGAGGTGACCGCACTTCTAGTCCTACACGTGAACCCTTCCTTCCAACCAATGCAAGCACGTATTTACATTTCTTAGATACGTCTTTCACAGTTAAATTATTCCTTTGTGTCGTAAATTGATCAAATATTTCTGTCAGATATCCTCGTTTTTACTAAACTTTTTCTTTTCCTGTGATTACATACCAATTTTGAAGAGCTTGTGACCTATTTGACAACTTTTTCAACTGATTGAGTCATGAATGGCAGTTTAAAAAGAGCGCATTCAGAAATCATATTTAAATTCTCAGCTTCCATAATCTTTGTAAATATTGCATTGTTAAATTACCTGAAAAAGGTAACTTAGTAATTTCCACATCATGGCAAGAAATATCGATGTATACTGACTTTTGATTTATGTATGTAATGTATGAAAATAGATTTTTGTCTATTTTTTTGTTTGGATCTGAAGCGTTCTCACTTGTTTGCTTGTTTGTTTTCTAGATTGAGCGTTTATAACACGATTTAAAACAAGTTTCTTTATATGCTCTCTCTTATGAACTAACCAGATTATTTCCCGGCGGTGCCCGGGTGCGTTTTAATACAACATAGCTCTAAAAAATATTTGAATGAATTCTATCCACATGGGAATATAAAAACTTATTTCATGCTAAAAAGAAATAGTTGAGCTTTAAATGGATAAATACTCCTATTTAAATGTGTTACATTTTATCAATTTGTGTGCTTAAAGTCTTATCTCTATTACTCTATCTATTCAAAATTGGTAGAAAATGGCCATTTTGAGACAAAAAATTTGAATTTTGGGCTTTTTGGATTTTTTTTAAATTTCAAAACTCCTGCCTATGTGAATTCTAAAGCATCAGGGAACCTCTGTGCCAAGTTTGTTGAAAATCCGACGAAAACTGGATTTGTATGAGGAACAAACATGCATACATTTGATAACAGCATATTTCTTGGGCGCAAAGTATTCATTGTTTTGAATAGATGTGAATACAATTTTCTGCTTTTTCCCGGAGAGATAATCTTTAAAATCTCACACAAATTCATAGCTAAATTAGTAACGTCTGTACTTCATCCTAAAAGAGCAAGGACACTTTTACCCGCGAAAGTTATGAACTCTTTTAAAAATTATAGTCTAAAGATTGTTTGCTCTAGTCAACATCTGACTAGGGAAAGCTGTCTTGGACTTCTGTTTCCCATTTTTTTGGATATTTTCCCAGTCAAAACTACCTTGATCATCTCATGAAGTTACTGTTGCTGAGTACTTGAACCATTTTTATTGTCAAAATCGATCTGATTAATGACAAATTCTATAGGTTCATATTGAACTGATTTAAAAGTATAACATGTTTAGCTTCGTCTAACAGGCCCAAAAATCACTTTGGTCCACTGGTAGGTCCATCTAGCTTTTGAAAAAAATGCAGCAAATTAAGTTCATTCAAATGTAATTGGCAAATGTTTCATTACAGAGGTCTACCAAGTTTTTCTTCCAGTTTCCGTATTACACCTTTATTTTTCTGTCTTTGTAGTGCATCCATCAAAACCAATGCAAACAATTTCCTACTCAAAGAAACAATTTATTTTTTCTGACTTGTCTAAGAAATGTAAATGTGTGCTCTCATCGGTTGGAAGCAAGGGGAGCGCGAGTGGCATCCAAAGTGCGGCCACTACCTCGTCGTGAGTCCTGGGTAATTTCAATGAGCAAGCATAGAGTTGAGTAGTTCAATGAAACAACAAATTGATTAAGAAAATGTTTTGAAGGCACTTTTACTAAATATTGAGAGGAAATATTGAATTATAAAATTTCTGTTAATATTGAAAATATCGGAAATTTCTGAAAATTTGATGAATTTTGGGCTTAATGCGCAGACGGAAATCATAATCTGAAATGATTTTTAAAAATTTCTTGTATATTTCAAACCTTTTTCTTCCATTTAATAACCACCCGTCACTAGTTTTATCATTTGCAATATTTTTTAAAAAAAATTGAAAAATTTTTAAAAAATCTAAAATTTCAAAACTTTAGACCAAATCGCAGACTAAAGATGACGTCGCAAAAGTGAAGTATTTTACAGAATTGTTACTTATCCTCATTCACAGTAAATGAAAGGTACCCGTTTACGAAAATCAAAAATTCATTTTTTTCGCTCCACCCTAGTGAGAGTGCTATAGCATTTCCAAAGAGGACTAATTGAATAGTTTGGTTTAAAGCCTTATGTAAGCTAAGCGTCGATAACTGAATCAGGAGAGACACACTAAGAATTGCGATTGCTAATTGAAATATCACTGATTACAAAATGTTCTGCATGAATACATGAATTTAATTTGCTGAAAGTGTTTTATATTTTTATTAATTAGCTATACACACACTGCTTATTAAACCTGTTTTTTTTAAGCTCAGATATTTTATAGTATTTGAAGTATTTATGTAATGTGATTTTTAAAAACCTCCATTTCAAAGAAGTTCATTAAATATTATACAAGTTTGCAAAAAAAGTACAACATCTAACAGTTTTGCATTAAAACCTTAGATAAGAACAACACTTTCAGCTTTCTTTATAAATTGCTGAAGAAGTGCCGTAACAGGAAAAAAAGCTCTAATACGGTTTACTGAAGATTATCTAAAGTTTTTCTTCCACAAAAGTGATGAGAAACCGTACTGAATTTATTAAAGTCTCCATTTTCTCTTCCCGTTTTACTCACCTGAGCTAGAATTCTTATCAGCTACTTTTCCGACTTTCTCTTTCAGTATCACTCCTTTCAAACCACTTGAGACTTCACTTCGGTTCTTCTTAAGGTTCTTTTTCAGAAACACGTAATGAATGCGCTGTAGTTTGAGAAACTTATAAGCAGCTGTGATGGTAAGAAGTATAAAGTCTAAATAATAACTTGTTTGGAAGTAGTGGAAAAATTGTTTAAAGCGGTAGAAATTGATATGATTTATTAACGATCGAGACCGCCTTTTAGACATAAAAATAATAAACTAGTTTTTTCGGTTGTATTTTTAATCCAACTCCACAAAAAAGGAAAAATATATGAGAGTGCTATATTAATATTTTTCTCTTTTTCGTTTTGTTCAGATTTGTTATTTCGTATTTTAACTTGTGTCACAAATATACAAAGTTATTGTGGTAAAAACATGTCCCATAAGAAAAATATTTCCTGCTACTAACGCAACAGTTGGCTAAAATTTTGCTATTACGGAGTTTCATTAAAAATATTGAACATGCTTTGCTAATGGTGTAGCTTTGACTTATTATCATTATGTATTCATTGGAGTGTTTGGATAATTCTAAAACTATAGTATAAGTTGAGTTTTTTAATAGTCATTTAAAGTAAAAAACCAATGCACTTCACTAGTTAGTCAATATATACTGAAAAAATAATGTAAGAAATAAATTATCAGAAAAAATAATACATTGATATTGATGTAAATAATACTTAAGATATTCGCTAATTTTTTTTAAGTTCGCACACAGAGTACACAAGAGCCATGTCAGAGGCCAGATATCAGTTTTAAACATAAATTTAAGAATCACTATTTTCATTGCCGACATATGCAGACCTTTTGTGTCACTGTGTAATCTCTTAATGGCTCTCCAAGCATGGTAATGCATTTTGCAACAGAAGGTCTATTCAAATGCACAATACTGGTGGGGGGGGGGGGGGTAAGACCATGTTCTCTATCTAATCAAATTAAGAAGTCAGCACTGTGTGAAAAACACAATGTCGCAATAATTTCAGGACAACAGGTTTATTAACCACTCTGGTGAACTCTGTCTTAAAAGAGAGATATGTTCAAATACCATCTTCTGCGACTCCCTTAAAATTGTAAACTCGATATCTCCTTGAGCAACTGTTTCAAATATGCAATGAGTTTCCGCCCATAAGCCAGGGATAAGGCAGAACTGAAGCAAATGCACCCACAGCTCGATCATAGTATTCTAAGACTGCAGTTCGGTCCTTATTGTGGACTCCTCAGTTAGGAATAGCCAATGATCGAGCTGGAGGCAAAGATCCTCTTATTGTAGCTAAGATTGCCAACAAACTGGTAGATAAAATTTTACCTTCTTCAACTGTTTCAAAGTTTTTGTGTAGGATTTATTTTTCAATGGATATTACCTCCTTAAATATAATAATGGGGACATGGGGCGGGATAAAAAATTAGATTTCGTATTTTGTTACCTTTTTTTCCGCTTTAAACTTTTATTATGTTAAAGCTACACCTTATTTTGAGCATTTTTTTGAATTAGAAGTATGCATCTAAGGAACGAACGGTTAGGAAAAAAATCTTTCAGGTTGAACGAAAACACCTCGTATATGCTAAAGGTAATAAAAAGAGATGGATAAAGATAGTTACTTCAAAATCTGAAGTATTGACAATTTTGCAAGAATATTGGACCCATCGTATTGTTCAATCCTAGAAAAGAATTTTTGTCAGGAAGCAGATAGCGGCATATTATTTTCTTTTTATTTTAGTTTTAAAACAACAATGACAAATAAATATTTTCTAAATGAAAGTTTGTATAATGATTTATGACAAACTGAGAAGTGTGAACTGCCTGTGAACTGTAAGAACAGTCCGAAACGTTACAATTCATTTCTGGGTAACGTTCAGGCATCCAGCGGTGTTCCACCAATTTCTTGTTAAAATCAAGTTTCCTTTCAAAATAGTTTCCTTAACTGATACTGATTCTCTAAAATACACCAGGGGTCTTCCTAGTAAAGCAGGAAGTTACAGAAATGCCAACCTAAGTTATTTCGCAAAGATCTCGGTTTACAGCCGTAATGTGTCTGGCATTAATTGGGAACATTTCTGAACTCTTTATGAATGTTACTAACTTTTAGCGGGACAAATTCAAGATTTTTTAGGACTGGCAGAAATTACGTATATATATATATATATATATATATATACATATATATATATACCTTATAAACAACAACGCAAGATTAACCTATATTTTATTTGTATATAAAATTTCAGTATGGAGCAAGTAATATTAAAACCGCTTATCAAACCATTTGGACGCAATTATCTTCCGCTTAACTCACCTAAAATGTGGATTCTCTAAAGATTTTCCCAAAGTAATACTTTACACATCAATGCATATAAATATAATTAAACGCTGTGCAAATTTTCCCTCAGTAAGATCATATTACACGGATGAAAAGAATTCATATGGCCCGCAATTACAGATTCATTTAATAAATTATTAATATTTTGATAATAAGTTGAAATTGAATTCCCAAAACAGCATGCTTAATGAATTGAGTTTGAGGATTTTCTTGTAATATTTAAGCATCCTATTTTTCGAACGACATATTGAATCATTGTAAGAAGAAATAGACAGAAAAAAAATAAAGCTTTTATTTCTGTAAAAATAAGATGTCATGTATGAAAGGCAAAAAAAAAGTAAATAAATAAATAGAAGGAGTAATACATAAATTAAATTCACTCTATAATTGAGAATAAATTAATACCTTTGAAAAATAGTAATGTTTTAGGGATTTTGTGATCACGCAGGAAGACGAAACTTGAACTTTTTAAATTAAAAATAGTTAAATTGGTTTCAAAAAAAAAGAATAAAGAAATAACTTAAAAAAACAATACTAAGTAGAATTAGAAATAATTATAAGAGCACCAGTTATTACTTAGATCTAAAAGTAAAATAAAGAGTGCATTTTTTAAAAATCTTTGAAACGATCATTTGCAGCTCCTTCTATAGGTTAGAAAAACAATCGAATTTCATTCCTTTTTTCTCTGTTGCCAAAATTTAAAATATTAATTTCAAAGCTTAGAATAGGACTATAAAAAAGTATAAATCATGTCAATCTATTACAGCAATTTTTAGCTGAAGTTTTAAAGTCAGTTCTTTTTTTTCAATATCTTGTTTCGTTTTTAAAAATACTTGTGTTTAGAAATAGTGCAATGGCTCTAATACAAAACTTCACCTTATTTTTTCATGCAAACGCAGCAGATAACATAAAACAAAACAAAACAAAAAAACAAAAAAAAAAAAAAAAAAACACTAACGTGCCTAAAATCTTGACACTAAAAATTAATCCTTTCCCACACATAACAAATTTATAACTCTTAGTCAAAAACTAAAAATATATTTATAATCTTCCTTTTTTTCCACTTCTTAGAGCTTTACTGATTTTTAGATCAGTAATTGTGAATTTCTCACCAGCACTGTTAAACTTAATTATCAAACAACGATTTTAATCAAAATGCAATAAATCAAAAACTGTTTGTGAATGTATTATACTCAAAACTATTTTTTTTAATGAAAGTCTACTTCTTTGCTCTTATTCGCTTAAAAATTTCCGGGGGAATATATTTTTTTTCAATTTAATTAATATATTATTTTTTTAACAATTTAAATTCGACCCCAAAAAGTATTCAAGTCAGATAATTAACTACAGGAATGAGGTGCCCCCCTCCCTTGACGAAAAGAAATTTTCAACAATAACAACAAAACAAAAGCTTGTTCGTATAGACTTACTCTAGTAAATGTTTTCTGAGGGCAGTTTACAGACAGGGACACAATGCCTCATCTCAAAACGATATTGGCAAATTTTATTTTACAACATGTACTTAATTGTGTTATTTTTTCTGTTTTTTGATTTTTTAATGATATTATTATTATACATTAAAACATTTTTTCTGTCTTTATACATGTATTTTTACTTCAACGGCTAGAAAAAGTGAGAGGTAAAATTTTTAAACTTCTTAATATATTTGTCATTGTAGATTTTTATCTGGAAAACCAGCGGGTTTTCAAATGTTTTGCAGTGCACATTCTGACAATATTAACCATGTTTATAATTGTTTAGTAAGTTATATTTAAGCATTTCTTTTTACTTAAGGAAAGAAAGAAAGAAAAAAAAAACATTTTTACTGGTTAGACTTTTACATTTGTAAGCCTTTCGGTAATTAAGCAGGAAAGTCATTAATAATTCAAAAGTTTTTTGTGCTAATCATATTGCAAAAATAAAAATACCAAGGACTTATTTCGAGCCAAAAGGATAACAAATTCTGCGTGACTTGTAAATTACCTTATTCCTAACCACAAAATCTGAACAAAAAGCCCAATCGCTTCGTCGATCTAAATTTTTGTCTTAGATTCTAACTGCCAATGCGTGTTTTTACAATACTTAGCTAGATAATTATTAGTCGTTAAAAAACAATTCAAAAGATCACTTAATTTCATACTTTAAATGTTTCCTATTTTGAGAAAATTTTGATGTTAATTTACCACACTTTGAAACACACCAATGTAATATTAAAACCTCTTAATATTAAAACTTTAAACATTAAATAATGATTTTTCTGTTAATTTATTTAACTAAACTCAATTTCCTTACAAACAGAGCCATGTTCACGACTTGAATACTGAATATGTAAGATGACTTTAGAACAGATATATGTAAAATAAGTGACTCATAAGAGGGTTTAAAAATTGGTAGGGGGTGCTGATTGGTCTTTTGTCGTATAAAATATTTTCTTTTTACTGTAAAAAACACTTTTACTGTTTACATTACTTCACATCTTCACATCACTTCTCATTACTGTAAAGAATGTACGTGTTTCCCCTGAAAAAAATAAACTAAAACAGAAAGTTCACACAGAATTAAATAAGTTTATATCACTCGAATCCCGTGTCCTTAAAGCAAATGAGCCTTTCTTGTGGTAACCTAGTCAAAATAAATTTATATGTTTTAAACATTAAAACATTCAGTAGTTTTTAAGCCTCGAAAGTTTTCTCTAAATTTAACATTGCAATAATTCAGAAAACGGTACCGCACTGGACACTTGTCGGCAATTCTGCCGTGGGCAGGTAAACGGCAGTATCTACAAAAATGAGTTTTCGAGATATTTGAAGAAACGCGTTTTTGATTTCCCACAAAGATCAATAAAACATTGAACTTCGAACATAGACGATACTATATGTTTATACCGATATATTTTTTGGGTAATCGATTGAATTTTGATTTTGCAAGCGCAAAGAGAGGTAAAGCAGATACTGCCCTTTACCTGCCCTTTTCACTCTAATTGTCATGCGGAATTGACTGGCAGTCGGCAGTAACTGCAGAGTATGCTACTAAATGTCCAATATTTATACATATTCGACAACATGCGAAGTAGATATGTTATTACGAAATATATTATTGCATTGTGAATGATATGTTTTATTTTAAAATATACATAAATACCGTGTTCCTTGATATAGATTTAATATAAACGAACGCGAAATATAATTAAAAAGTATAATGAAACTGTATTGTATTATGCAAAATATGATGCAAAACTTGATGATTCTTCAGCCATTTTTACTTTCTTTTACTTAGTGAAGGAAGTATTGTGATCACGAAGAAAATTTCACTCAAATTTCGGTCTATATTTTAATTTTGCTTGCCCCCGAATGAATGTTGAGTAGTTTTTTCGACCTATCAGCACGTGCATATGTACCTACTAACATATAAACAGCCGAAATATCCTTTTCGACCATGCCCCAGTTAATTACGATAAGTTTTCTCGTAACGTCTGTATGTACGTATGTATGTACGTACGTATGTTTCTATGTATGTGCGTATGTGTGTATGTCGCATAACTCAAAAACTATATGCCGTAGAAGCTTCTAGTCTGGTATGTAGGCTCTGAGGGTGGTCTAGTTGTGCACCTCCCCTTGTGGTTGCATTCGAATGTTCCCAAGGGGGTCTTTTACCCCTTTGTGGGCTAAATCAATGTTAATTTCAATGCAAATTGAGTAATATGATTTGGTACAACCACTTGGTGATATATCGCCAAACTTTTGGTCGCCAAGTGTTTGCCGCCAAGTTGGCGACAAATTTGGTGAAAAAATGATTTTTTTAAAAAATTTGGATTCAATTTAGCGCTATTGGGCATATTTTGTGAAGAAATCACTTAATAATTTTAAAATTGACGATATTTAGAAAATAAATCATTGAAAACATTATTTTGCATTGATTCGGGACAAACTGGGGGTGTAAATGTTTGAATTGTTATCTTGCTCACTCTAATGTACTATTTTAACACTTGAGGTATTTATTATGGAACTTAAACGTAAAAGGAAGTAGTGTGGCGTTCACATAAGATGTTTTAAAATTACTACAAATCAGTTAATGCTTTGTAATTTGCATCAAAACAAGAAATCACTTTGAGAAAAAGAGCGCTTGAAATGCTTGTTGTGCTGACGATTTTTTTTATAGCACTATTAAAACAGCTAGGTATTAAACTACAAAATCTATCGTCTGTTAGTATGAAAGCAACTGTAATTGAAAGAAAACAAAACAATGTAAATAAAATCATTTCACTGCTGCATTTTTGTTTGTCGTCTGCCAAGTTTGGCTTGTGTATCTTTGAAATCGTGAAAAATATTGTCTGCTAGTGGAGAGAAACTTTATTTGACAGAAAAACATGTGGTATGGACCCCACACTACTTCCTTTTACGTGTACATTTTTTTAGTAGATGCCGTAAGTGTTAAAATAATGCTTGGAATGAGCAAGATGACAATTCAAACATTTACGCCCCAAATGTACCACGAAACAAAGCAAAAAATGATTTACAACAATTCATTTTCAAAATATCGCCGATTTTAACATCATTCAGTGGATTTTTCGCAAAATACCGCCAATCGCGCTAAATTGAACCCTAACTCATAAAATAATTTTTTCGCCAAATTTGTCGCCAATTTGGCGATATGTCACCAAGTTGGCGACAAGCACTTGGCGACTAAAAGCTTGGCGATATATCGCCAAGTGGTAACGCCAATTTATATCACTTCAGTCTGCTTTGATATTAACACTGATTCACCCCCAAAAGGAATAAAACACCCCCTTGGGAACATTCAAGTGCGACCAATGACCTCCCGTGACCTCCCATTAGGGCACCCGTACTTTCGCTTAGTTTAAGTACAGAGGAAAACGATTTTTGCGGCTTGATGCAAGTTTTGCACAGCGATTCATATTATGTTCATCCTGCAGACATGTAGATACTGCCGTTTACCTGCCCATCGTAACGGAAAATGCAGTTACTGCTAATTACCACTGGTTAAAAAACAGTTTTTTTTCATCGGAAACCAAAAAAAGATGCTTGTACCATAAAACTAATGTAACATAGATTTCAAAAATGCAAAAAAATGAAAATCGAAAATTTTGCAGTTACTGCCCTTTACCTGCCCACGGCAGAATTATGGTGTTTATTTTTACATTTATGTAGGGGAGTGTGGAGGAAAGTGAAATAGCGCGGCAAAGTGAAATGCTAAAATATTTTCAGTTTGCAGTGCAACCTATCTAATAATGTTTTAACAAAGTCATTAGACATTTTGTTGATTGCTGTCAAAAAATAACTAGCTCCAAAGATCAACGAAAAATATTATAGAAGTCTTTTTCAAAATTTGATACCTTTTTTGTAATATTAGTGATTTTTCAAAAATATTTCTTGTTATTATAGAAAGAAATATATTTTCGTAATTGCCATTTAAACTAATAATTAAAATTTACTGGTGTCCAGTGCAGTCCTCATTTAGTTTATGTTAGGCATTTTTTTATTTTAAATGTTCAATGTAATTTGTCAAGAGCACGCGGGGCAAAGTGGATGAGGCAAAGTGAAATCGTTCTTTTCGTTTACTTTTTCATTCATTTTTTTAATCACGTATTTTTCATTTATTAATTTATTTACATTATTTTACTTAATTATTTACTTATTTTCTCATTCATTAACTCATTTTATTATTCATTCGCTATATTAATTTACTCATTTATTTTTTCTCTCATATTAAGTAACTCATTTATTCATTTATTTATTCATTCGTTTATTTTTTATTGCTATTTTTTTCGTTTATTTACGCATTTATTTGATGAAAATTACTGTAAATCGTCAAATAGAAAAAAATTCATAACAAAAATATTTTGTTTTCCACTTTACTATATGATTTTTTGAGGTGCAAATTTTCTACATTTTTTTGAAAGTACAAAATAACTGCCAAAGATGTAAATCAGTACTTCAACGAAAAATGAATAACAAAATACATTATCCCTTCTTAATGTACAATAATTTTTGAACAAAATTCCTATTTGTTCCTTTTGAAGCAGGTAAGTAAGCTTAACTATTTTATTTTGCCCCACATTCCTCTACGTTTATTATATTTTTTTTATTTACATTGGTATTTCTTTTATTTATTAACATTGTTTTTTTTTTTTTTTTTGCTTTTACATTGTTTTCCAATTTTAATATTTCACTTTTATTTCTAATTTTATTTATTTACTTTGATTTCCTACTTTATCTAGTTACAATGATTTTATATTACATTTATTCGCTTTGATTTCACATTTTGTTTCGCGAACATTTTTGTATACATTTTACTTTTGCCAGTCCTACTGAGTTTAGATGCTTCTTTCGCTGCTCTTCTCCAATTCGACTACAAGAAATGGGGATAAATATTAAAAAGAGAGAGAAAGTGAAGTAATAAAATGCAAAAGTGCTGAATATTTGAAGAGATTCATGAGAACTATCATGTTAGCTGCAGAGAAAACGCACGGTGTATTCTAAAGAAGATTGAGTGTCGAAGAAAAGGGACATTTTCATTTTTCCGTCCGCTTACGTTGCAGAGAAAATATTTCTATTTGTGGTGATATTTTTGCTGAGAAATGGTTTAGAAATACCACACAAGGAACGAGTCCAGTTTAAAGTTGTCGCATTTTGAACACGTACTTTTCATGCACGTAACGTGCATAGTTAATACGGTAAAAATAAAATTTTGATGTTTGTTGTATTTCAAATTTACATGTCGACAGTTAAAAATGACACAGTGGAATATGTGTTATTGTATCTTAATATCGAAATATTCGATTTTAAGTAATACCCATAAAAAGACATGCAAGCTACTATATTTCTTTATAAAAATTCGAATTTAAATTTGAAGAAGAACGTAACTGTTTGTCTTTTTAGCCTACTTTTCCGTTAAAAATAAAAGAGACGAAAAAAGTATTAAAACTGGCTTAATGCATCTAAAAATATCGCCAAGTCCAAAAAATATCGCCAAGTTTCAAAAAATATCGCCAAGTCTAAAACAAAGTCAAAAAGAAACAAAAGAAATAAATATCGAAAAATTAAAAATTTGAAAGTAGGGTACTGAGATGGGGAATTAGTGTGCAGGTCGGTCGGTCTGTCGGTCTGTCTGCACCCCCCCCTAATAACTTTTGAATGAACATTCCAATTTGAACGAATTTTTTTTTGTTGGAAAGATCTCGGCGAGTACAGCTCATTCCCATATTTGATTTTTCGATTTGAACAATTTTTGGTTCAACTTTGAGCCGTTGAAACAACCTGTCTGGCAATATTAACTTTTTAGTTAACAGTCCGATTTGAACAAACTTTTTTTTTCGAAAGATCTTTTCAAGGATACTTCATTCCCGCATCTACATTTTCGATTTGAACAATTTTTCGTTCAACAATGAACCTTTCAAACAAGCTGTCACCCCTAATAACTTTTGAGTGAACAGTCCGACTTAAACATTTTTTTTTTGTTCGAAGCATCTCAGCAAGGATACTTTATTACCATATTTAAATTTTAAATTTGCACATTTTTGGTTCAACATATTGAACCGTTCAAGCAACCTTTCCCCACCTAATAACTTTTAAGTGAACCGTCCGAATTGAAAAAACTTTTTTTGTTCGAAAGATCTTATCAAGAATACTTCATTCCCGTTTTTAAATTTTCGATTTGAACAATTTTTCGTTCAACATTGAACCGTTCAAACAAGCTCTCACCCCTAATAACTTTTGAGTGAACAGTCCGATTTAAACAAACTTTTTTTGTTCGAAAGATCTCGGCAAGGATATTTCATTACCGTATTTAAATTTTCAATTTGAACATTTTTTCGTTCAACTTTGAACCGTTCAAGCAACCTTTCCCCACCTAATAACTTTTAAGTGAACCGTCAGAATTGAATAAACTTTTTAGAGACTCATTCCCATATTTCACTTTTCAATTTGAACCATTTTTCGTTCAATGATGAACCGTTCAGAAAAGAAAAAATTAACATGAGCGCCTACTGGGAAATTTAAATTGAATGTTGATTTTTAACTTAAAGGCGGATTTCCTTCAAACTAACTTTGTAAGAAAACGGTTTTGATAAAAAATGTATGTAAAGTACTTTTCTGAAAAATCTTCTGTGAGGACTCTGATTCCGACTCCGACTCCGCAAACATGGCGGAAATGCAGGCTCAGAAAAAAATGACTTGGGCAGACGATTTTTCGTTTATTTATTCATTTTTTTGTTTAATTTATTATTATTATTTTTAGTATTTTTTTTTCGGCAGACGATTTTTTATTTGTTTACAAAATGTTTTCATTCACGAGAGCATTTCATTCTTTATTTAAATTTAACAACTGACAACAGATTAAAAATAAAATTCGAGACATTTTATTAACGAACGAGGTTTTTTTTTCCTTTCTTTGATAAAATGTGTTTTGATGCTCTTTGTACTTTTATTTGATTTATTATTTTTTTTTCTTTTGAAAACGATTGTGAAATTTCTCTACGGAAGAACTATAACAGAGACATTCTTTAAAAGGTGAGACAAAACTTTATTTACTGGTTTATTTACTTTTTACGTGTCCATTTCATCTGATGAGAGGGGTATATTTTGCTTTTAGAAATCAGCTTTAAGTGCTATAAAGGTATGTTTGACATAATTTTCAGTTTCAGATATTTAAGAGAATATTGATCAGATTCTAGAATGCCAATGTTGATGAACGAGAAAGTAGGCTCGTTTAGTTCTTGACAGAACTTCTTGTTTCTATCTTAGAGTGTGAGTGTCACGAAAATTGATTTTAAGGATTTAAGCATGTTTTACCAGAATGTTTTTGTAAAAAACCTTACAGAAGCGTTTCATTTCTAAAATATAAAGTTTACATGGATTGAAAAACTATGTAAAAACATAAAGAGTGAAATATATATGCACATATTTAAAATCAACAAACATGTAAATATAAGAAGAAAACTTTTATTCTTACCATTACCGTCGATCCAAAGAATAAACATTAATTTAAATGTATTATCTTTCATCTGGTAATGTCGAAAAAAATATCTGGTCTTATTAGGGATGGCTATACTTTAATTACATGTACTTCTTACAGCAAATGAAAAACATCAGTAATGAAAATAAAGCATTGTTGTACACTTCCCAAGTAGCACACTTTGTTTTTTTAATGTTGTAAAATGGTTATTAACGTTGTAACAACCGCTTAAAAACGTTTAAAGGTTATTTTTGCTACCTGGGTTGGGGTAGTAAATGAAACTGAACTGAGTACTGTAGGTGAGTCTATACTAAGTAATAATCGGAAGAAATACTGAGAGTTTCGAGTGTTTCAAAACAAGTGCAAATGCATTATAATTGTTTGAAGAAGCCACACTTAAAAAAATGGTGTCTTAATGCTCAGTAATCCTTTTGGTTTTTCTCTCTAGCAGGTTTATAAAGTTAGTTCTTAAACTAATTAGAATTAACCAGTTTATGAAGGTTTAACTAGTTATGAGCGGTAACTATGTCACGCGAAAGATTACTATGAACATGTATTTTCCCTGGCTTAGAAGCGGTGAGATTGCTTAATAATGATTTATTCAGGATTTTTACCTTCCCTACTATTTTTAACGAGCAATTTAAGTGTTACCCCTTAAGCGCTGTAATATAGGGTAAATGTAAGCAACTAAGTTTGCCCTATTCCTATTCTTGGAAGAATGAACTTCAATGTAAATTACACTTTTTTTGTGTGTGAGGACTTTATATTAATTTATGAACCAGCGGGTGACCGAGCTCCGATGGAGGAAAACAGGTATCGAAGCTAACTCGAAGATTTAAATTTTCAATTGTGATTTATCAAAACAGGACATGCCATAAGAAAATTTGTGAAACCATTGGTGAAAAGATAACCGGTTAAAGTGTACCATTGTAAACTATTCTAAACAAAGTTAGAGTTTGGAAAGGGAACTATTCTATACAAAGATTAAGTTTGAAAAGTCATAGGAAATAAAATGTAATTGTTAATAAAAAAAACCTATACAATTAAAGAAATGGTACAAAGTGAGCAGTGTAAAGATTGAAGAGCGTTGAAGTTCAATATTTTCGACAAATTTATTTAGAAAAACCAAACCTCGTGATTCCTCGTGGCCAAAAACCCCAGACCCCCAAGTTTACCGGAGTTAATTCATTCTGGGGCGATTTTCGACTTGGCAACCATTCCTCGTATTACCCCTAACGTGTACCAGGGGACCGAGCCCGCTCGGTTAAAAAAAAAAAAAAGAGGTTTGTAAACTCGTGTTTTTTTTCTAAAGTGCGAAGTACTTATTTAGATAAACTTGAAAAGCATTTTTGAGCCTTTGGTTGCAATTACGCATTCAAAACAGCCGTAATTTATTAAAAAAAACACAACCCTATTTAATCCATGCTCACCGTAAAATCACACCTAATTTCATTTTATTTGGCGCCGAAGGCGCGGGAGGATTTGATGAGAATGGAAGCAGAGTCCCTGTTCTCCAGTACGCATTTGGTTCCAGTTGGTTTTGACTTTCACTTCACTTCACACTCCAGGTCCCCCCCCCGTTCACACCACAACTCGCTTTTTAACCGGGGTGGGGCTCTGAAGAACGCTCTGCTCATTTTTAAACCAGGCCCAAGGCCCGAGCAAACCCTTGGCCCAGCACCCCCCAGAGGTTTCGTTTCACTTGGAACATTTTGTGACCACAAATATTTTTAACGTTCCCCAGCCACCATTAATGAAGACGGTGAACCTTTGATCGGCGGCTAAATGATCGACCCGAGACCCTCCAGTTACGAGTCCGACGACTAACCGATTGGACAACCGCGGCCTCAGGCCTCTATATAGACGAGCCGACGCTTCAAGATTACCACTTAGGATCCAGAGAGTGTGTGAGGTTTGTCTTTTCTGGCCAGTTATCGCTTTTTGGTAACTTTTTACGTAAATTAACTAAGCTTGGCAATGTCCCGAAACTTTGCTCCAGTAACCCTAATTCCTCAACAATGAAAAATGAAAGTGAAAGTTAATAAGTTGGAATCCAAAGTGGTGAAACTTAAGCTTGATGCATCGGCCTGTCTACATAGCGGCTCTACCGCTGCCCATACCCAATTCTAACTTTATTTTGATCGATCTCTTTTAAATTTCAAAAACAATAACAATTCTAACATGTTGCCAAAAATTATTTGGCAAATACCATAAAAACATAAATTTACGCTGATGTGATTAAATATGAAATCCATTGTTAAAACGTGGTTGCTATGAAACAGTATAACAATAAGAGTAATCATAAAGAAAATGGCGTAGTAAGAAATCTGCTCAAACTTTTAATGAATCCTATCTGTAACTCCGAACTTTTCGAACGTAGCGCTTCAAAACCGGCGCCAATCGATTCCTCGTGGCCAAAAACCCCAGACCCCCAAGTTTACCGGAGTTTATTAATTCTGGGGCGATTTTCGACTTGGCAAACATCTCTCGTATTATAGTATAGGATTGATTAAAAGTTTCATACAATTTACTTTTGTTGGATTCCAGGTTTCATTTGACAAATTCAAAGCGTCGCAGCAAGATATGAGCATCACATTGTGCATTGCTGGTGTTGAACTTCTTAAGCTTACAAAGTAATTGCGTACATTGGGATTAACTACATAAATCAGCCACATAGGGAACTAAATCATTGCTTTAGTTTACCTAGAGACTAGGCAAAGGGAAACAAGCAGAGGTTCATTTCAGCATGATTTCATTCAGTGACAAACGGTCATAAAGACGCATTTTTCATACCCATTTACTTTCAGATAGTGTAGTCTTGGACACCAATGCACAAGATCTAAAGTAACTCAAAAAGTGCATTCAAATCCTATTTTTTACTCTAATACATAGTACAACATGTTTGTTTCCTCGATATGTTTGATCTTAGAACTATCTTAGTGTTTCCAAATGGCACTCAACAGGAAAGAGGTCTAATTTAAAAATTAATGGAATATAAGAAAATAAATGAAGAACTAGAACATATTTGAAACCAAACAATCTAAGTTTCTCTTAGTTAAAAAATGGCTTATGGTAAATAAATATTTAGTACTCTTATTTTCCAGAATAGTAAAAATAGGGTATAAACAGAAAAAACTTTCACCGCCAACAATGACCCCCTCCTCCCTCCCAATGAGCTGTTTACTCTATGCTTATTTAAAAAGTCAGCTATGCTTTTGAGAAAATTATTTAATTCGTAATAATTCCAAACAAATTTACATTATAGAAACGAAGGAAATCTCAAAATTAGAAAAGGATGTAATACAAAAATTAATGATTTATAATTTAAATCTATATGTTTTTCGTCACATTTACGAAGTACAACTTACGCTCAGCTAGTCGCTACGCCGCAAGATAAAAAAAGTATATTTTACTCACTGTTCACTACTTTTTCTCTCATTGTGCAATATTTACTTTTTGTCAACAATGAAAAGATTGTACATTCTTTTGATATGACTTTCTTTTCTTGTTGCAGTTGAGTTCCAGCAAAAGTCTCGAAACTAAGTTTAATGAAAATCCTGCTTCTTTCGTCGAAATTTTTATGATATTTTCTAGGGTTTTTGAAAATATGAAACTGGAGACTATTCGTTTTTTCCCTGAAAAGTTTGGGTTATTTGTATTTGCTGCATAGTGTAGTAATAGAAAAATCTGCATTGAGTATCTTCAGCTTTATATTTGCTATTTGCTCCGATTGTTTAGCATATGTAAGTTGGAAAAATTAGTAAAGAAGATATATTTGCTTTGTAAAATGTAAGTTTCATAATGTTTCCGAAATGTTTTTTAATGCTGTAAAGTAGGATACTTGAGACTTTCTTTTGACTATCCACATTGTTTAGGCTAGTTTTTTTTCATGCTTATCTGAAAGAATAGTAAAATATGAAATTAAAAAATATCGTAATGAAAAAAAAAATCCGTTCTTTCAAAATAGTGTTGAACAAAATGATTAAGATCAATTGCACCGAAAGCACATTAAGAAACCCCATCCCCTTTTTATACAGACAACTTTGGCAACCACTTTGAATGGCAATACTTTTTACAGAATTGAAATTTAAAAATAGTTACTGCAACTCATTGAAAACCAGTTTCTTAATGCAATTTTAAAGGCTTAGATCAGAATTTGGACTAACTAATAACTTAAAAAATGTCAAATCTAAAAAAAGTAAGTATTTTTATATTTACAAAAATTTTACAATAAACTTCAAAATATAAGAAAAAAATAAATATTTTTTTTAATTGATAATGCACTTCTACTTGCCAAAAAAATACAGAAAAAAAAAGTTTCGTACTGAACCCACTTTTTTTTCAGATTCTAGTGAATATCTTTTAAACTTATTCGGATAAAGCTATAACTCTTTAAATTTGGTAGGGGCTGTTTTTTGGTTAAATTTGGAGAGAAATTTCCATATCTACCACCAAGTTTGAAACCGTCTTAGATGCTTGTTAATGGCTAAGAGGATAGTGTTTTCAAATGATATATCCGGTACGTGTAGGTCTAAAAGTATGAAACAGGGAGGAATGGATTCCTCTAAAATTCTTGAACTGGAATTAAAAGAGTACACCGCATTGTTTCGTCAACCCATGTATCAGCATGATTTTTTTTCATACTTTTTTTTTTTATAAAAGGGTGTAATGTTACCATTGTTAATGAGTGTAACGGTACAAAAGTTGTAGAGTAAGTTGTTCTCATTTTAAGATAGCTCTAATTGCTGGATTAAAGTTTCACGTACCCGGTGTAAAGTTCCACCAAGCGTTAAAATTACTGAAGTGCTATTCAAAACACATGCATTAAACAAATGTCGGCGCAGAACTCTTGAGGTCTTATGAACATAACCAAGATAAGCCTTAATCAGCCCAGTGTTTAAACGCTTTGCTTTGCTCTGTGCACGGTATGTTTCCTGTTCAGGGTTCAATCCTATAATCTGTTATTAAAATAAATTACGAATTTGTGCACAATGGATTGAAAGTGGGATAGCATAAACCTGAAAAACATTAAATAAACGAGTGATAGATATTAATCATCCAGTCCGACAAATGCCGTTTCTTTCGGCAGAGAGTTATGGTGTGACCTTACACAGTAAGAGGTGAAACGTTATGATATAGTTACATTATCATGGTGTAACCTTTCACAAGATATATTGGTTAAGTAACTTCACATCAGTGAAGGCAGCACTATTGCCACCATATTTATTGATTAAGGTTATACAAAATGTATTACATCTTGTCAACCTCTTCTGGTTGTCAACCTCTAAAACATATTGATGTCAACCTCTAAATCATATTGATTTTTTTCATACAAAAAATAGGTACAATCAATACTCAACATTTAAGAAACAAAGTCAAAAAGTTAGTCACATATACTTTAAAATCATTGATTCATAGGAATAGGATGCTTGTTGTTGACCAATTATTCGTAAAATTGAATTTCAATAAAACTAAATATATGTGAGACAATGTGATTCCCAAACTACTGAAATTTACAGAATTCATTTAAAATATATTTATGCGTGTAATGCTTTATTCATTACTTCTTATCGTCGATTTTGTTCTTATGTACACACAATTTGGACGTCGTAAGAACAATTTCAAATGCTTTTTTCAGATTTTTTTTTTTTTGTGTGTAAGGATTCCTTTTTTATAAGAAGGAAAATATTTTCTCCATAGCAATAAAAATTCTTCGCAAATATGTTTTTTGAAAAAACTTTTCATATGAGCACAAAACCATTATTTATTATAAATAACTAATTAGGAAGGCAAATGAAGTAACTTTTTAGGAAAAAAGAAAGTATTGAGATTGCTTTTATAAAGCAAAATCATAGTTGTGTTTTCAGTTTTAAAAAGAAAATGCGGAAGAAAAACCATCAAATACCATGTTTTTATTTCAATGAATATTAAAGGAAACGCGCTTAGAAGCTTTTCTTTAAGTAAAATCCATTAGAGATAAGAAGATATATCATTTTTCATTGAAAAACCAAATATGGGAACCGATAAAAAAAACTGTCTGCGAAGTCTTTAAGTAGTACTGTAGTAAAACTAACTTGTTCAATCACGCATTTTAAATATAAATGCACAAGAGAGTCAAGTTCTTCTCCCGATGAAATTGATTACGAAAGAATAGCATCCGACGAAGTTTGAAAAAAAATTTTTTTTTTTCAGGATTCACCGTAAAATAATTGTGTAAGGTTGCCACTGTTAATGGGTGCAACGTTGTACAGCTTCTGGAGTAAGCTGTTCCGATTTTAAGAAAAATCTAATTGTTGGAGGAAAGTTTCATGCAGCCGGTTCAAAGTTTCACCAAGTGTTAAAATTACTGGGGTATTAGTCAAATTGTATGAGTTAAAACAAGCATTGGAGCAGAGCTCCAGAAGTTCCATGAACGTAACCAATATGTGCCTCAACCGGCCCAGTGGTCAAAGCACTTGATTTACTCTTTGCACGGTAAGTTCACGGTTCGGGGTTCGATCCAATCGTGTGAAATTAAATAACTTACGAATGTGTAAAATTGATTGGTAGAGGGAAAGCGTGATTCTGACAGATATTAAATAAACGAATAATTAAAAGTAATCTTCCGACCTGCTAAATGCTCTTTTTTCTTTCTTTTGGCATAGAATTCTGGCGTAACAACACTGAATTGATGAAACGTTAGGATGTAGTTAAATTACTTGGTGTGTGTAACCTTACACCAGATGTATCGATTAAGTTAATCCATAGCAGTGGAGGCAGTACTGCTGCGACAGTATTTTTGAATTCAGGTTACATATTTTTTAAACCAATTAATTGAGCTCGAAATTCAAAGGTATAATGTTTAGTATTTTCGCGATTTACATTCAATAGTTTTTACTATTTTGATATGAACAGGTTCAAGCAATTATTTTAGGGACCCCGTACGTATTTTTCTCATTCAACTTCTCATCTTTTAGCGTGAAATTTAAGAATTTCGATACAAAACAAGAAATGTGATGTACGTGTTTCGAATGGCGAGAGTCAAGGGCGGGAACAGGCTGTGATCAACAACCACTATACTGCATGGAATTTGTGTGCAACTACTGACTTGAAATAATAGATAAATTTGAGATTCCCATAGCATTTGTGTTCACATGTTATTTCACCTTGAAGTTGCGTTTTTGTTATCAGTCATCTTTATCAGGGTTTGTAGCAAAAGGTAAATAATTGTTTGTGAGCACGTTAGGTAGAAATGTCCAAAACCTTTGTTTTTCTCTTCAAGTCTATCTATAATTATGATTGTTATTAGCATAATATTATTTAAAGCATAAGTTAAGCATAATATTATTTAAATGTAAGCTTGTAATTATTAACACGTTACGGGTCAAAATAGGTGTTTCGGTAGCCCTCACGTTCGTAGGTTATGCATATTCAAAAAAGACAAACATAAGTAATACTACCCATTCCAGAGAGTGGTTAATTTAAAAAGTTGGTGGCATTTTAAGGCAAAAATTTTTCGTAAATGCAAAGATTATTAACAGTTAAGACAAATAAATTGCACTATGTTAAGATTTTGCAAAAAATTATATTTTATCCAAAACGTACGGTAGATTCTAAGACGTAAGAAATGTCCTGCCATTAATAAAATCTCGCTCATTTCGTTTTTTTTTTTTTTGAGTTGAATTCCTTTTGACGAACATACATTTTCTAGTACCTCCCACACCCTCTTAAAATAAATAAATAATAATAATAATTAACCCATTTTTATTTTCCTGAGATTCCCCTACTTGAAGGGGGGGGGGAGAGGATGCAAGCAAACTGCACAAAAGCGGTATTTTGAATCCATCACACTATGCGTAACCTACTCTTGCTTTTTTTTTTTTGCGTATGTGTGTGTGGTAGTCGTTAAAAATAGTTGGCATACTTCCTGTTTGTACTACTTAGATGTTATGTATACTGAAAAAGTCAAGCAAAATTTAATTTTACTATATAATTACTCGAAATACTACGAAACAAAAAGGGGTTAAATTAATAAGCTGAGCTAAATGCAAGATGACAAAATTTCCATTAATAATAAGTTATTTCAAAATCGTCTGAAGTAATTACATCGTGCGTCATACTTATTAAGATTCAGTGTTTATTATTTTTTTATAATGCAATTATGTTTTTTCTTGTAAAAACGCAATGAAAAGGAATAGTAAAATCGTTAAATTTCTCTGGTGAAATGTTGCGTTTCTAAATCAATTTAATTACGTATTTTGCGAAATATTTTATTAAAAAGAAACATATATACAAGGCGAAATAATTAAATTTTTCTCATAATAACTGAAGAATTTTCGGGCATAAACCCATTTATTAACAGTCATGCAATAAGGTAAAATTGAAAACTTAAAAGTAAATGTAATTAAATCTCTTCAGGTTCTTTCCTCTTTTCATTAACAAAAACCGTTTCACGCGTCAAATTTATATCAATTTTTTGCTAAATCAAAACCTTTACTTAGAAAACAAATTATAAATAAAAGCAGAATGAAAGCTCGCTGAATAATTACTTTTTTAATTAAAACTTTGGCTTGCCTGAAGGAAATTTATGTCTCGCATTACATAATGGATTTCAATTGATAAAATGTTCCCTTAATTAAAATTCGAGTGAAAGTTCAAGAAACCGAAACGAAGAAATTTTAACATTGTTTAGTGATAATAATTAAACCTTTTTGAGTGTTCATTTCATAAAATATAACACTTTTTTAAAACACGTCATCACACTTTTAAACACTCAGTGAAGGTTGAAAAAATAAATAAATGTAGTAAATAATAAGTAAAGATTGTTAATTGTTATTAGCAATAGTACAAAGAAGACAAATAAAAAAAAAACTGACATAATTATGGCTACGCGTACTTAAGAAAAGAGAAATACATAGATGACGTTCGAACTTACGAGTCTTTTAACTTATGAATGCTAACTATTTTACAAAAAAATTGCTAGCACATGAAAAAAAATCCTTATACAGAAGTAATGCATTAGGGATATATTTTTTCGTTCTGAACAATAGCAAAATAAAAACTATTGTACTAAAGTCGTTTTTAACTCTCGAGTTCATATGTGTTACACTCTTCAAATACACGTCTATGCTGTCAAATCGCAGTTGTCATTTCTTAAGGAATAATTTGTCAATTTTGTTCTACACATCCAATTATTTACAACGTTCTTCTAACTCTACACAGATGAGTTAGAGAAGTTATGCTAAAATTTAACATCAAATTGCATAAAAATATGTTTAAAATGCGATATTAGTGAAATATCCATTAAATATAAAATTTGACAGGTATTGCTATTTTTGAATGCAGCTTTAATCGAATTGTGGTGTCATAAAAAAATCGCTGTGCTTAGTGCGAACTCCGAATATCCTTTTATTTCCCTTCACCAAAAATAAAATACATAAATTAAACACTTAAAATGAAAATGAAAATAAATCATTTCAATAATTATTACTTCATAGAAAAAATCGGGGCTGTGTAGGGGGAGCTGAACTGAATTTGGGGTAAATGATTCGGAATCGGAAGTCGAAGGCTTTAAACATCTAAGAGTAAAAATTCAAGAAGTAGCAGTTAGTCAATTTACCTGAGCCTGCATTTCTACCATGGCAGCGGATCGGAGTCGAGGAGTAGGAATCGGAGTTCTTAAAACAGCTTATTCAAAAAAATAAAAAAAAAAAAATCCAAGTATTTCCCATAAAGTATTTTCCAGCATAGTTTGTTTGAAAAAAAATCCACCTTTATTTTCGGGATCTACATTATTCTTAAATTTCTTTGTAGGCACTAATTGTTAAGTTATTTTGAAAAAAAGAAAGTTCAATTCATTAAATCAAATACGGGAATAAGGTGTACTCGGCGAGATCTTTCGAACATAATAAGAAAAGTTTATTCTAATCGGACTAGTCATTCAAAAGTCATTAAGTGAGGGTAGCAGACAGACCAACAAACAGACGGATCGATAGATACACATTTTCCCCATCTAAAGACCATGCTTTCCGATTTCTAATTTTTTGATATCTATTTCATTATTTCATTTATTTTTGACATTTTTGGACTTAGCGATAGTTTCAAGATGCATTAAGCCCCTTTTAATAGTTTTTTATCCTTTTTTAAAGTTAACGGGAAAGCAGTCTAAAAAGGCATTTGAAATTTATTACAGTAGTTATTTGCTCACATCAACGATTTTCTAGGCTAAAATGATTTTTAAAGATGAATGGCAAACCGTATATCATTTAATGCTACAAAGTACATTATTGTCATGAAATTTACGTTATAGAAAGCCCCTCAGTTTAGAACTAAGTTTACCAAACTGAACATACAATTCACACATACAAGGTACTAAGAAGCAAAGGGATGAGAGTGGACAAATTCAAGATTCGAATAAAACGCGTTTAAAAATGAGACTTTAGGTAGACTTTCATTGAAACTTTTTTTCAAATCATGTTCATATCAGTACCTTCCTATGTGGCATCTTTTGCCCCAAAAAAGCTCAAAGGATCTCATAATAATTGCACTAGTTTTCTCCTTTTTTTGTTTTTGCTTTTACACCCCTTTACTTCCCACTGTCTCATTAGTCAATCCATCCCAGTGAAATGACCTTATGAAAATCGTCCATGTGAGCAAATAACCACTGTAATAAATTTCAAAACAATACAGAAAACTTTTATTTTACATTCTTCTATAGCTAAGGTACAGAAGAAAGTTTTGGATTTATGACAATTTTCGAATGTCGACACTTTATATTTGGATGCTGTGAGATACGCTGAATCTGTTTTGACCATTTTTGGAAAGTATGCCTGTGTGTGTGTCTGTATGCTTGTGATCGGCTTTTTGTGGCCTCCATAGCACAAAAACCTACTGTTTAAAATCGAATGAAATATGAGACACATATGTGTACCCACGTTGTCCATCAGGTTTTGGTGCCAATTTTCCCAAGAAGGAGAAATAATCTATCGCTTTCTTCGTGTATGCGAGTGTAGTATCTCAATACATAATGCGAGGAGTTGAGCAAAAACCAAGCTATCGGCAGCCCAATAAGGGCACTGACTCAATATTGGTACCAATAGCTCTAAGGAGGGAGGGGGGAGGAGATACAATGGAACGCTCTACCTGCTCATTGTGACTGATGTATCTCCAGAAGTAATGTTACGATTTAGATGAAATTTGAAATAAAAGTGAAATTACTCAGAAACTGGTACTAAATCGATTTTAGTTAGAATCTCTCTTAAAAGCGCGTTTTATCTTAATGACACGATAACGACGAAAGTCGAACAGTAATACTATAACGATAAGCGCGGTATCATGCCGTCTACTGCACTGTTTTTCCATTCAACCGATATGGTTTCTCCGAACCCCGCATTTCATTTCGAGACAGCAGTCTGCTCGCATGTATAATATTATAGCTTCTTGATTTAACAGACTACGGCTGTTATATTTACTTTATACCTGCCGAGAGAAAGAAAACAAAAAGGAGACAATATTAAAAGCATGATATTCACAACTTCATTACATTCCCACGTTGTTTACTTTGAACGATACACATACTATCGGAATAAAAATCTGAGCTTTTCTGTAGCAATAAAGCTCGTTTGAGCAACAATAATGAAACAAAATATTAAATAAAATAAATAAAGCTGATTAATCACTACATTTTTTTTTAATTTATCGTCTGCAATTTTAGCTTATATATTTTATTAATGCAGAGCTGTCAAATTTAAATGCAATTGGTATATGTTGCTCCTTCCAACAAAGTAAACAGATGCATGAATATCGTCCCGTTTTTAAAGGCAAGACGGATGCCATGCGACAATAGTCCGACAAACAATATCGTTCGAAAGGAGATGACACAAAAGTCCTTAAATCGGGAGGTGGCAAAGCGCAGAGCACATATATAAATGCATTTTGTATGTGCCAATATCGGATAACGAAAATCGTGAGCGATTAATCGCTGTCGTGTCATTAGGCAGAAAAGCGCTCTAAGGGGAAAGATTTCGCGTCTTTTGGAGTAACATAACCAGATTAACCCGTAACAGGGGAGGTGTAAAGTAAGACATAACAGGGGACGTGAGGTCTCCGAGACCGCGCAACGCTATTATTTTTTCAAAATCATGTAATTAAGATAAAATCCTGCTATTTATCTTAGATGTTCTTTGAACTTTTGTTTTCTTAAAAAAAAATAATTTTGAATTGAAATATACCTTTTCCGAGAAAATTTTGCTTGGGTTTAAATATTTTTTAAAAAAAGCATATGATGTAGTAAATATTTTATTACTAATAATATAAACGAAAAAAATTTTAGTAATGACTTTATTTGAGTTATTTAAAACCTATTAAGCGCCAAAGCTCCCATTGCGGGAACATTAATTTTTTTTCTCTAAAGAAATTTTAGTTATTGATAAAAGAACTATTGCATGTGAATTTCAACAAAACGAAGTATATTATAAAAAATAATCAGTAGATTCTGTGAATTTTATATATTTTTCCGCATTTTGCCAAAATGAGACACTTTGCGTTTTTCACGAAAATGTAAAAAACCAAAAAAAACTAAGTCAATGGATTTTAAAATTTTTTCAAGTGCTCTGCATATTTAAGGCTACAGTGGACAAATAAAATCGATTTTTTTCAATTATTGATTTATATGTCTGAAACTTTGTGTGCTTGTATTATTGTATATTTACTACATCTAAACGCATAAAAAGCACAAATTAGTGCAAAAACAATGAATACTTGTTTTCAAATTTCAAATTAAAATATTTTTTTAACAAAATTTCAAAATGTTCCAGGCGTCACAATTTTTTTTTCAAACTCTGAATTTCTACTTAATTTCCAATCATTAGGCATGATTGCATAAAACAATGCATTACATGCAATGTTTTATGTGATAGTTTATAAAAGATGGCTGAAAATGAAAATTTGTATGATTTTTTCAACTGAAAATTTTTATTTTCAGCCATCTTTTATGAACTACCTCATGAAACAATGCATGTAATGCATTGTTTTGTGCAATCATGCCTAATGATTGGAAATTAAGTGGAAATTCAAAGTCTAAAAAAAATTGTGACGCCTGGAACATTTTGAAATTTTGTTTTAAAAATATTTTAATTTGAAATTTGAAAAAAAGTATTCATTGTTTTTGCACTAATTTGTGTTTTTTACGCTCTTTGATGTAGTAAATATACAATAATACAAGCACACAAAGTTTTAGACATATAAATCAATAATTGAAAACAATTAATTTTATTTGTCCACTGTAGCTTTAAAGCAGATAGTCCAACAAACAACATATGAAAAAACCGGAATGAAACGATTCATCTAAAGGCATGCTAGAAGCCCTAAAATTTCTTGTTCCCAGAAAGGGAGCTTTGGCGGGGAGGGACTAGGCTTTTGTGTACGCGCGCTTACAATGAAGAAAGGAATGCTGCTAGGTACAAAGGGGTAACCTGCGTCACGAGGCACGTGTACTCCTTTCTGGTTTTTTTGAAAAAGGATTCTTTGAACTGTAATTTGTGAATGTTACCACTAATCTGAAGATAGTTAGACTGATGATTTTGTTCTCCTGCGGAATTTATTCTTTTTGGCGGAATCAGCTCTTTCGAATTTTTTATATCTTTACCTATAAGAAAAAAAATGCCTGTTGAGTTTTTAACAGTGCAGCAAGTTTTGGAGTATTTTAATACTATAGAGTCTGATGAGTATTCAGATGAAGGAATTAATATTATATGTTTTCCCCCTGATCCTAACCTTGTAACAGATGATGAGGATGTTGCTGAAAATGAAATAGCTCTAAATACGGATTTTCCTAAAGTTGTTTGTGGAGAAGTTGAAGTAGCAGTTAAAAAGAAATTAAAACTAAAATATAAAAGGTCCTTAAATTCTAGAAAAAGAAAGATAACTTTACTAGCGGAAACAGAATGCAATGAAGACGGTGCAAAGTCGTGTCGTTATTTCAATGACGCCGCAAAAAATGATATCATTCTTGATATCGACACTCCAACACAAGGAGAAGCTGAAGTTTCTATTAAAAAGAGTCAAAAAATAAAAGCGATATTTCCTTTAAAACCACAAAAAAAAAAAAAAAATCAGTGAAAGCGAAAAAGCCGGAAATAAGTCAAAAGAAACCATTTGTAATTTTTGTTTATTTACTTTTAGTGTTTCTCTTCACGCGCAATGTAATTGAAATATAGCTCCCATTTTGGAAAATATTATACACACACACACACATATATATATATATATATATATGTATGAATTTTTGTGTAATTGACATAAAAGTACAAGAATACATAATATTTAAGACGCGGCTCTTTTAAAACGCGGTAGGAAAAAGTAGAAACGGAACCGAACGCGGTGGAAACGCATCCGAGACAGCGGATGATTTTCCTCTACAAAAGCATCAAAGCTCCCATTATGGGAACAGACTATAGTTTCTAAACAGTTCAAGTTTTTTTGAAACTTTCAACTGCGCTGTACTCTAGATGTATACCTTACATGAAAAAGTTAAATCTTTTGAGATTGTTTATGTATTTCACATAGCGGCGTTTAATGGGTTAATATGTGCGGAACATTTTAATACCAGAAAATTGAATACAGTTATACGGGAAAGTTTTGACACCACCTTAACTATTAGTATATAGCGTCATATTTCTTATAAGAATTCAGTCTTCATCGTCCCTAAAACAATCCCTGCGTATTTTTTGCGAACATTCCAAATAATTCCCAACTTCATCTAGAATATGTTGTATTCATTGCGCATATCGTCGGCACCATGCTAAACTAACGAATGTGAAACATCGCGTTTTTGAAGTTCGTTTTTCAAGTTCGAATTTTACAAATAATTAAAATTAAAATGATACCTTTGAACGATAGTTTTACACTTAAAGATATCTATAAAAGTTTACAAATTGAAAATAACCAAACACGTCAGGTGGGAAAAAGTTACATGCAGTGTTTTGGCTCTCCTGAAAAGTGCTAATTTTCACATTCGTAAGTTTAGCATGGTGGCGACGATATAACTGCGATCATATACATAAATCCATTTTCGTGAGCCTTACGTCAGAGCAATGTATCTTACTGCCGAAAATTGTAGCAGTGAAGGGAAGGTGAGATCTCACACAACCAGATACACATGCTAAAAGATGTTGTTGAGACTGAGTTATGTTCAATATATGAAAATAAGAAGCTATTGGGGAAAAAAAAAACTTATTTGGACACAACGTGTATTAGATTTGAAGGGGTTGGCATTTGAGCTGTCGTGAGCTCGCACGTTACGAGTTAATTAGATTAACAATTGAAAGATAAACGACATCGAAGTGTTTTCCACTAAATATTATTTAAAGAATGGTTTAGAGTTAGGGGTAGGACAATATGTAAAAAGCGTGAACTTAGTTGTTGATTCTGATAAACATGGTTTCTCAACATTCTAAGACTTTCCTTACTTGGCATATTTAATCAAACCCAAATTAGCACTTTTTTTTCGAGATTCGGAGAAAAAAAAACTTGCACATCTTAAGCATTGGTACCGAGTGGAAAACTTTTTTTTATGGCGTATAATTTATTAGTTTGAATAGTATATGTAATTTAAGTTATAACATTTTTTAACAAATACAGTGGAGCCTCTATATCTCAAACCGGCTTAGCTCGAAAACCTCGCTATGTCGAAATTTTTCAATTTCTCTGCTTTGATAGCATAAATTTAATACTTTTTCTCATGTTTATCTGGAATGATTTTTCCCGAAAACTTTTATGTCTCGAATTTTCATGACTCTCATTTTTGAATTTTAGCCACCTTTATCAATGGTATAACTTGGAGACAAAAATCATCTTTTGCACAATCATTCAACGACTATGTTCGTACTTAAAGGTGTGCATTAAATTAGCTACCGATAGGGTAGCTATTTTCTGCAAGAAATACCCCTCAAAAAATGTTATCACTCAAAAAATTATTGAAGTTTATTTATTTATTTTTATATAAGTCTTTAAAAATGAGAATCAAGGAAAAAACGCTTGTCCATTCTCAATTTTTGCAAGTTCAACTATTTTTTTATATACTTAATTGTATAAAAAAGTATATACAAGAAATTAGTTTTATACATTGACTATTAGCATGTGATATTCATAATAAATATTGACAATAGTATTTTTTTCATTAAGAACCGTACGAATATACTTTGTCCGGCAGTTCTTGTCAAGTCCGTTACCCTAAGATTACTGTCGCTAAAAAAGGTATTTATTGCAGCCAAAAGATGGTAACACGTATTCAGTTTACGTAACAAACTAGTGACATAACTATTTCGTACCATTTTGTTTTTCTGAGTCGAGAAGTATTGCTGTGGCGTTTCGCACAAGATTTCCTCCAGATGCGTATTTTTATTCTTTGTCAAGTCTGTTACCATAGATTTTAGTATTAATTTTTACTTTTTCTCAACTTTTGCCCCGAAATATTGTTTATTATACAACTGTAAGAAAATGCACATTGTTGTTCAATTTTTAAATTCGACAACCTAGCCATAATTTGGCATTTTGGTTGAAATGTCAAGACCGTTACTGGTCAAATCCGTTACCAAATGTCAAGTCCGTTACCATACAATTTTTAATCAATATTTTAATAATCACAAACATCGTTTTAAGCTTCAGTGATGCAAATAATTTCAAATGAAGTTGGTTCTAGGCGCTATGATATAGTTTAAAAGTGAGATTTCATATTGATTTTGTATGATAACGGACGACAATTTTCCTTTCAACTTAAAGTTTTACAACAGCATTTGAATGCTTAATTATGCATCAAAGTGTACAACCAATTACTTTTTTACACACCTAAAATATGTGACAAAACATCTGTTAGTGATTCTAAAAGAAAATAGCAAGTTAAAAAAAATTACTTAAAAATTCTGAAATGTAAGCATATGGTGAAAATGACCGATATAGTCATCACTACTAGTAAAATGCGGGCTCACAACATGTCGTACAATAAAATATTTTACAATATCAATGTAAAACAATCTATTTAACATTTGACTTTGTTCCAATTGCTTATTTTTGCAAATTTTATCACAACCTGTGTATCTCGAAACCTCCGCATCTCGAATTTTTATTCTGTCCCGTGAAATTCGAGATAGACAGGTTTGACTGTATTAAATGAAATTATTAGCAATTTAAGCTATTTCGTTGATATAAAATATCAATGATTTAAAATTTGATCTTTTGTTATCTTCAGTTTGTTAACGAATAAAATGCTCAAAAATAGTAAAGTCAAGGCTGCTTTTAAAATACTTTTTCAATTTTCGCTCATGATTTTTGCTTTTCGAAAAGCAAAACTTATATGCAAGAGCAATGAATTCATAAAACGTATACAGAAAACACCTTTGTATCTACAACATACTAGCTTGTGATGTTGAAAATGAAATATGTCTAGCTCTTACAAAATCAAACAATTTCAAAATTATTTAACTCTCAGAAATACAGTTTTAAAGAAACCTATACAAAAACTGACTAAGTCACATTTTCCTTCACATAATAAGAGTTCTAGTTTGAAAAATACTCGGTTATCATTCTTCACTTTTGCACTTGTTACCTTTTTTTATTTTCTTCCGACTTTTTTTATTTTCTTTATTTTTATTGGTTTGCTTTGTTCAGTTTTTTTTTTTTTTTTGCTTTATTTTATTAAAAAGGGTCACTTGAAACTAACAATTTAACACTATGTCATTACATACCACGAAATAACATTTTATAAATATTTTACCCATTAATGCCTAGCGTCCCTTTTTAGGGACGGTCCGAAAAAGGGTCTGAATTTACCCAAAATGCACATTTCAACCAAATAATAGTGTTCAATTAGTACCTTGGTATTGTTTCAATTCGTTATTAACAGATTTCAGCATATAACAATTTTAAGGTGTATTCTGTAGCAGTTTTAATATGATCTTTATCACAAATTACGTCGTTCACAATCTCATGAAAAAAAGCTAAATTTTCAAAGTTACTCCCAGCTTCCCAGTTTATGTTAATTGCTGATTTTATTTCTTCTTATAAAATGTCCTTTTAAATATTATATCGTAGGCAGAAAAACGTTTTAGTAACAAAAAAAGTATGTACCCTCTGGGGTCTATTGTAACTTTTAAGGGACAATTTTTCTTTCCTTAATAAAAGAATTATTCGTTACATAATATTTTTTTTATTATTTTTCCTGTCCATTAAACACTGTTTGTAACCAGTATACAAAATATCTTTGGAAAAAAATGTCATGCATTAATGAGTTAAATTCCTGCTGCGCTAAAACGTAAAACATGTATTTATATACTTCTACAAAGGATAGTATTGCATTGATTGTCAGTGTACTTTATTTGGTATAACTATACTTTTGGTAATACTTTTGGCATGCCAATAAAAATGATTTGAGTGTATATATTTTATAAGTACGCAATGATAGTTCGATGATGTTTTTGATAATGACTCAAGAGTTACGCCGCAGTATTAACCAGGCAAATAATGTTTTCGGTATTAAGTATACTGAGACCATAAATATAGAAAGTATGATACATTACACAAACATGCATATGCATATTCATATTTCACTCTGATATCAATGAATTGCATTGCATGTAAATAGTGATACTTTAATAAGGATGTCATGCAAAGTACAAATCGTTTTAAATTCAATTTTTGTTCTACTCTACGTCTACATGTGCTTACGCTATTAGAAAATGAAATTCTATGAACAATACCCATCTTTAAAGAACAATAACATACATCGTAAATGTGAGAAAAGAAATTAAAATCACAAGTTGTTACATTTTATTTTGCTATGAATCGTTTAGTAATTTATTTTCTTATATTTTCCTATTTTGCACAGAAAAACATTTTTGAACTTAAAATGAAATTGCAATTAAAAAACGCATTTCCTGAAGTACGTAATACGTTCCTTTTCTTATGAGTAAACTTTAAAAATTATACAAACAAACTGTTTTCATTAATTAAATGTAGTATATAATATTACCCTGCTCATTTATATTTAGTTTAGACTTTTAGCATTTTAATTTTAATGTAAACATTTATATTCAAGATCGCCTTTTATTATACGAAACTTTAAGAGCAGCAATTTTTCACACACAAGAGCTCATGCAATTTATTTTGCATGAGCACTTTTCGTAAGTTAAGATTTATCTTGGCCAACAATAGCCTAATGCTGCAAAGTGAAGACTGGTTAAATCTTTACCAACCTAATTTCTACTTTACGCGACTTTAAAATGCACAACAGGATTGGTGAAGTCTGATTTTGGTTGCCGGTTAATAAAATGCATTTTCTGAAAGCCGGAGAAGGGCAGATTTAGTTTAACTAGCCAAATGTGCAACAAAAAACCTGTTCCATGTATTTTTTCATATTTCTTAACTTGATTGAACAAATCAGCTGTGCCCAATTCACGGCCCGCTTGCTGCATTAGACCAGAGAAGCTGATCCGTCTGGCGAATGAGAAAATTCAAAGAGTAAAATTTGGAACCAAATATTTAGAATGTGGTTTGTGAAAAACATGCGCTTATTGAAACAAGCCTCAAGAAATGATAACAACGATTACTGTTATCTACTTTTCTTTCATGTTCCATAATTTCCTATGTTACTTAAAAAAAATAAATAAATATTTTGAAAATGTATGTATGCACAAAAATTATTTTAATATGAGTTGCTGTGGTCTGGCAGAAATATGTGGGGCGCCACTGATATGAAGTAAATTTGTCGATAAATTTTAGTTATTATAACTGTAAATCAAATAACATATTTTAAATAACTTATCCTACTTACCGATATTGATCCAGATGCAAAAAAGTCCAAGTAATATCAAGGCATGGCACGGTGGCATTTCCATTAAGTTCTATTTTATTTATATTTAAATGGTCAATTTATGATGTTTTTATCTGTGAAGAACTGACAAATTCTTTGAGAGGACGTGAGGAATGTAAAATAGTTCAAAAGCCTCTAAAATAAGTATATCCGCAACAGTGGAATATTATTCATTGTAACATAACTTCAGTATGGTGTGCACAAATGACCCATTCATATACTTTCTTATATATAAAAGTATTTAAGGTAGTTAAAGTACTGTACTGTACGATAAAGTTTTAAAAGGTGCAACGTAAAAGTTGTGTGATGTGCTTTAAATTATATGCACATAAATGTTCAGCAAACATGCACTTTTGCACTTTATTCATCTGATTTTAAACCCAGTTACTATCAATTTATTTCCAAATGTGCAATATTTATGATTATTATTAAGCGTATTATTACTGCGATTTTACACAAAACATTCAACATATACGAAGTGATGTTTAACAGAGTTCTAATGCATCGGAAACAGTTGTCTCTTTTCAATTCAATTTTTTTTTTTTTTAATTTCGTGAAATCAATTCGGGAAAATCTTCAATTAAACACCAAAAAAATGTTTTTTATATTTTTTTCCACAAATTTAAGTAGTGGTTCACTTTTAGTTATACCCCAATATTATATGATATAAATATTCCCGAACAGTTGGTTACTGGTGAAAAACCTGTTGCTTAGACATTTCTCAAAATCCAACGTGATATCGTAAAACGTAATTTCTTTAAAACAAAATACACGTTTGATAAATATAGATCATGACATCTGTGAACACTTTCACTTGAAAGTTACAAGTTTTTTCTATCAATAAAACAAACTTTTTAAACTTAAAAACTTTCCGCAAAACAAATCAAGCCAACTTTTGGCACAGATTCAAACACGTTGTTTAAACGCGGAACTTCCAGGATTCACACAACCTTCGAATCTGAGATCTTCATAAGGTCTGCGGCATCGTTTCACCCCACTCCGCTGCAATCGTGGTCGATAGAGGGCGCTGGGGATTATGGGATTTTTTCCAGCCGCTTACTATTCAGAACTCTAGTAAAATTGGATATCTTCAAGTTGAATATGGATTCTATGACAGAACAATTCTTTTTCGTTTTGTCCCCGGATGTTTAGAGTCAGCATTTTTAGGAAATGGACTTTTTCGCTGAGATATAAATTGACGTATTTCAGTGCGATCTTTGAAACATAATTTGAATGTAGAGTACATTTGATACGAATTATATTGCATACTTCCCTTTAGAACAATAATATTATTATTTTCTTCGTAGATATTTTTTGATAGGATTAAAATACTGAAAAAATTTTCTTAAAATTACTTTTACAAATTTCTGATGGTTGACACAGGCATTTTAACCGCTAGAATTAAAAAAAATCAGCTTGTATAGTGAACACTAAAAGCCATGAAGAATTCAGGGGTTTTTGTTTGCATAAATACTTGTTTTATTATGTCTACATTTATTTTAAAACATTCCCAATTGTAATAATTATATTTATTGTTGTCACATCCCTTGCTCATATAGCAAGCTGAAATCTTTCTCTGGTCATTGCTAAGTATTGTTCTATATAATCATTATTATTAATAATAATACAACATTAAA
Source organism: Uloborus plumipes (assembly GCA_038373865.1). Taxonomy (NCBI): domain Eukaryota; kingdom Metazoa; phylum Arthropoda; class Arachnida; order Araneae; family Uloboridae; genus Uloborus; species Uloborus plumipes. The sequence goes on along the minus strand of JAXGGA010003250.1, from coordinate 19,885 downwards.
AACAAAATAATATAAATAATAAAAAGACTGTACAGTACACGGATGGATTTTTTTGGATTAGTAGTGAAAGTTAGCACAAAGGTTAGAAATTTAACTTGCCTAGTTTGCAATAAATTCGAAGACTCGTTTTTATATTGCGGCTCAGAGATGGGATTTTATTATTTAAACTCTTCAAAATATAAATACTTCGTAATAATTAAGTCTTTCATCGCACACGACTTATTCTTTGGTAGTTATTTCTGTTATTTGCTTCTTAAGTTTTACTGCATGGTTATTATCTTACTTTTTAAATAATAAATGTGCACATGACATGATGTTAAAAGGTGTTATGCTTTTTTTCGGGAATTCAATTTCATGTAAACGAGCAATTGGTTATTGAAATTATGGAAGAAAGTAAAAAAAAAAAAATCTGTAGTACCGATCATTTATTTTTAAGCATAATAAGCTTAACACTTTCTAAGGTTGTTGAAATAAAAACAAAAAAATAATAATTAAAAAAAAAGGCAAAGAAATAAATAAATAAAATTACAAGACAAATAAATACATAAAAGGAAAGAAGGAATTAAAACAAACTAATAAATAAACAATTAAACATATCAGCTTGTAAATGTTAATGTATTGGAAGATTCAGAGAATATTTTTTCTCTCGCTCTCTCTCTCTCTCTCTCATATATATATATATATATATATATATATATATATATATATATATATATATATATATATATATATATATATATATATATATATATAATATATATATATATATATATATATATATATATATATATATATATATATATATATATATATATATATATATATATATATATATATATATATATATATATATATATATATATATATATATATATATATATATATGTGTGTGTGTGTGTGTGTGTGTGTGTGTGCTTAAAGTCGTATGTGTAAGGGATGACATGAGGTCTCAGTATCTTGTCTGCATACCTTCGGCCCGTCAAAGTGCCATTCCAAATGATATGCAGGCCCGTACGTCCGCCTATGATGATTCCATCCCATATCATCCAACCAGCTCGTTTGTATTGTGACCTTTCACGAACTAATGCGGGGTTATTTCGATTGCCCCTGTCCTTCCGTACCAAAACACGTCCGGTATCATTCTTCAGACTGAATAGAGACTCGTCTGTAAGCAGCACTTGGCTCCAATCATGTTGCTCCTAATTTTGACTTCAGCCCGTGTCCTTCGGGTCCCACGGTGGCATGGAGTCAAGAAAATACAGATCATTGGCCTACGTTCATAGAGCCCTCCCTCGTGAAGTCGATTACGTACTGTTCGGCTGGACACCCTTCGTCTTATTGCCAAGAGCAACTGTCTTTGCAGATGCGTAGCATTCTCTATTCTGTTTCGATGGGCTGTTAACCGTATATACCGGTCATCAGTTGCTGTAGTGACGCGTGGCCGACCTTACCCTGATCGACGTCTAACATTTCCTGTTTCTTGGAATCGATTCCACAGCCTTGCAACACTTCTGACGACTCCAACATCATCCGCGACACTACGTTGTGTTTGCCCAGATTCCAGCCTGCCTATAACACGCCATGGCATTGATTCCGGTAAATCACGTTGTTTAGACATTCTCAAGTAACCTTGTCTCCTAAAAAAATATTAAAAAAAAACTACTGCGCTATCGAATTTCACAGTTGCGGCAATAAAACGGACGTCTCTGCAACATCCCGATTTCTGCACTTCTCTTCTTTTTCTGGTTTTTGACGTCATTAACTTTAATTTGCACATAAAATATTCTTCTTCTGTTTCCTGGTAGGCTTTAAATTATGGACGATTCATTTTATGTTACTTATTGGTATTCATCTTTGCGTGATTTTGTTAAAACCATGTGCTCCCCTAATTGTTTTGAACAGTGTATTATGCGGATCACAGAAATACTTTGTATACTTAATATTTTTAGTGACGCAGTTTTTTTATATAAATTATTTTTATTGTTTTCGAGACAATACCTATGTATGTTTTATACTATTATCCCTATGTACTATGTTTAACAATAACAATTTTAACTAAGTTATTAAAACTGAGTTATTCAAAAAAAAAAAGATTTGCTTTGACTTAATGTCAAGTCTTTTACCACTTCTGAGCACTAAAATAAGGTTCCAAAAGAACATGATTTAGCACTTCGAACTTCAGAAAATCTAAGAGCTAAAACTTGCATGCATAAAAATAATGGAAGAAACACTTTTGTGTAAGAGAATATATATTTTGAGTAAAATGAGAAAACAACGGACATGAAGTACGAATTGAAATGAAAATTGATACAAAAAACTACTTCAAGGCTGCAATGAAGCTCCTTCATCAATACTAAAAATGCTCAAATATTTTGCACTTGCAGCATTTAATGAAACTTTGGCATTTATTTACATTGTTTTCAGCTAAATGATTTTTCACTTTTTCATTTAACGTATTAGACTTATTTTAAAAAAGTATCTATGCTTAGTCTCGGACAGTAATGACTTAAAACTATAGCTTTTACAAAACATTTTTGCCCATTAGTTTTAATACAATTAGTTATTTTCTTTGGGACTTTCTTGCTCAAAGATATAAAGTGAATGCTGAAACCATGTTTTGTTCATGTATGAATCAAGTTTCATAAGTTGTTTAGTTTTAAAACTAGCCATTTATTTGCTTTTTATGCGATGAAAAGGTTATTCAGTAGCTTGGAAAAGCGCTTAAAGTTCTAAAGCATTATTTGTTATTACCATTTTTTTAACCTACTTTCACGTTAAAAATAAAAGAAAGACGATTAAAAGTAGCTTAATGCATCTAAAAAATATCACCAAGTTAAAAAAAAAATATCGCCAAGTTAAAAAAATAAAAAGGTTAAATGAATATCGAAAAATTAAAAATTTGAAAGTAGGGTATTGAGATGGGGAAATTGTGTGTCGGTCGGTCTGTCTGCCCCCCCACCCCTAATAACTTTTGCATGAACATTCCGATTTGGACAAACTTTTTCTTGTTGGAAAGATCTCGGCGAGTACAGCTCATTCCCATATTTGATTTTTCGATTTGAACAATTTTTGGTTCAACTTTGAACCGTTCAAACAACCGGTCCCGCGATGCTAACTTTTGAATGAACAGTCCGATTTGAACAAACTTTTTTTTGTTCGAAAGATCTTTTCAAGGATACTTCATTCCCGTATCTACATTTTAGATTTGAACAATTTTTCGTTCATCATTGAACCGTTAAAACAAGCTGTCACCCCTAATAACTTTTGAGTAAACAGTCCGATTTAAATAAACTTTTTTTTTTTTTTTTTTTTGTTCGGAGGATCTCAGCAAAGATACTTCATTAGCGTATTTAAATTATTTTCCATTTGAGCATTCTTTCGTTCAACATTGAACCGTTCAAGCAACCTTTCCCCACCTAATAACTTTTGAGTGAACCGTCCGAATGGAATAAACTTTTTTTTGTTTGAAAGATCTCGGAGAGGCTTTCCCATACATTCCCATATTTTGCTTTTTGATTTGAACCATTTTTCGTTCAATATTGAACCGTTCAGAAAAAAAAAATAAACAATAGCGTCTACGGGGAATTTAAGTTGAATGTTGATCCTGAACTTAAAGTCGGATTTCCTTCAAACTAACTTTGTAAGAAAATGGTTTTGATAAATAATGTTTGTAAAGTACTTTTCTGAGTGATATTCTGTGAGGACTCTGATTCCGACTCCGACTCCGCAAACATGGTGGAAATGCAGGCTCAGAAAAAAATGACTGACTGTGCAGACGATTTTTTGTTTATTTATTCATTTGTTTTATTTTATTTATTATTATTATTATTATTATTTTTGGCAGACGATTTTTTTTGTAACAAAAATTTTTCATTCACGAGAACATTTTATTCTTTATTTATATTTAACAACTGGCAACAGATTAAAAGTGAAATTCGAGACATTTTATTAACGGACGAGTTTTTTTTTCTTTTTTTTTCTTTTTTTCTTTCTTTGATAAAATGTGTTTTGATGCTCTTTGTACTTTTATTTATTTATTTATTTATTTTATTATTATTATTATTATTATTATTATTATTTTTATTATTATTTGAAAACGATGGAGGATTTTTTCTACGGAGGAACTGTAACAGTTACTCTTTAAAAGGTGCGACAAAACTTTATTTATTCGTTAATTACTTTTTACTTGTCTATTTCATCTGATGAGAGGGGTATATTTTGCTGTTCGAAATCAGCTCTAAGTGCTAAAAAGGTATGTTTGACATAATTTTCAGTCTCAGATAATTAAGAGATAATGATCAGATGCAAGAATGCCGATGTCGATGTACGGGAAAGTAGGCTCGTTTAGTTCTTGACAGAACTTCTTGTTCACATCTAGATAGTAATTTTAACATTCAAGGGATGTACCAGTTGAAGTAATGTTATTAACTGGAGTTTCATGAATGGTATTTGCACCGTTTTCTCATTTTAAAATAGTTTTTGCTAAATACTTTGATCTTGAAAGCATGATTCGGTTATGAATTATCAGAGTAATCTAAGGAATAAGTAACCCATGTTTTATAATAGTTTGCTTAACATGAAAAAAAATTTGCTTTCTATTCGTTGTAATTTAATGTGACAGTATTGAAGCGACTAAATCTAAATAGGACGACACAACGGAAACTACATTCAGATGGTTAATTTCTCTCATTGAAAATTCTGTTCGAAGTACTTTTTCATGGCTTTCTATGTTGCTTACTAAACTGTAATTGCACGGTAAAATGATATTCTCATAAACTTTAATGATATCCAATTAGAAAATTTATAAGAAAAAAAATAATTTCAAAAACATAATTGATGTCTCGCGAATATGAGTACAAGCTAGCCGGTGTGTATAAGTACCTCAAAAAATAAATAATATAGGATGAAATCATCATTCTTTGACGTTGATATTGTAACTCATAGTTTATTTTAAAAATTACACTGTGCTTGAATAAAAATAATTAAATTTAAAACGTTATTAAAAGTAGGATTTTTAATATTATAACTGCTAACCTGCTTTAATGAAAGCAAGCACATTTTTTTTTTCTTTTCTAGTCTATTGAATTCTATAGAATATGCAGTACTTGCTGCGATTATGTTCATGCGAAAAAAAAAAATGCTTAAGTGTACAGACAAGATCGACGCATCTATTTATGTAACCTAAAAATATTTCTATGCTTGAACACTTTCAGACAAACTTTTAATAGGTACAGATGAAAAATTCGCCTTTACTTTAATTTTGCTAAATTTTGTAAATGGCTGATACTCTTGAATGCGGAGGGGGGGGGGGAAAGAAGTTGAATCTGTGTGCCATCCTTTATTCATGAATGGAGTGGAGTGGTCCACGGAAACCTCTGAGGATCAGGGGAATTAAAGATGAACCAAAATTCGAAAATAAAAGACACTGCTCGGAGATTGGGGGATCCGAAATAAAAAGAAAATATCGAGTAATAAATTCACCATTCTTTCTCATTACTAGACGGAAAAGAAATATTCTATTAGATAAAGAACTTTCTCATGCACTGCAGACTCTTTTGCTTTTACCAGAAACTTGGAGGGCAAGTTACGAGTAGCAGGACTTTTTATTTTATTTCCTATTACAGGGATTTTTTTTCCTCAAATTCAGTTCAATATGGGTGGTTACGGGTTGATATTTCAAGTAAGAAAGTGTTAACATTGTGCAAAATTGAAAAGAAAATTTTTAGCATAAAATACTTGTCTTCACATCCATACACTCACTTTTGTGAATATAAAAAGGTGCAGGACGGTTATTTAGGAGGGTTGCGTATTTGCAGAAAAGTGGGAGTAAATTTTTTGTTATCTGATGAGATTGCATTGTGTTTGCACTCTTTGACCCCCTCGTAAAAACTTTAAATGACGGCTTGAAAAGGAGTTTCTTGCAACACTAAAATACGCATCTGCATTGTTCGTCCGCATTTCTACTTTTATCAGTGGTAAAATGAGTTAATTTTTAAGCACAAAGGTATTATATTTTCTACTTCTGGTATGATTCTCCGCTTAAAAAGCTTTATTGATAAAAGTACTAAACTTATCAAAAAGGAGCATTTAATGACTTGTACATTTTAAAGAAAAGTTTAACAATAAGCGTTAGCTAAAAATTCTATAAGATTACTGAACTGTACTTAGTCATACCATGTCCCCGTTTCTTTGTATCATAAAAATTTCAAGACTCAAAAACTAAAACTTGCAGATTCTTTCTTTGATTATATTCAATTAAAATGTCTAGACATTCCATTAAATATTTCAACTTTTTTTTTATACCGTAAAATGGGGTTAATCGGAACACTTTTCAGCTTTGATTGTAAAAAAAGCAGTTAAAAGATTTTTTTTAATTTGATTTTTTGGGTAAAAACTTCGGTCTTGCTTTACTTTTGATATTCCAAGCAAAGACAAAAGATTTTGAGCAATTATTATTAAAATATATAGCAAATTATGGGTGTTCCGAATCACCCCGCTGATAGGGGTCAATCGGAACACTTGTTAAAATTTTTATTTTTTTCAATTTAATCTGTAATAGGTCTCACAAACATGAGTAATATTGATGGGGGAGAATAAGAACAGATAATTACTGTCAAATAAATGTATAATTTCAGTACCAGTAAACGTTTACAATTTGTGAAAATTCAAAATAATTTTGAACTTATGAAAAATGAAAAGTAATTTTAAGAAAAGTTTTTGAATTGAAATGCAAAGATTTAACATGAATGGAATTCACTCATGTCGTCCACAAATATGTACTTGTCCTTAAAACTAGCAATTGTGACTTGGCTTAAGTTTTTTCATAACATCTCCTGCGATGAACTCTGCCTTTTCTTTAGTTTTTTGAAATTTCTGGGTTTCGGGGATTGTCCTGAAAGATTTTTTCGCTTATTCATCACTGTCTGTGTGCTGGACGTTTACTACATAAAGTCTATGTGACTTTCTCCCTTTTATTTTAAGTAAAAAAAAGTCTTCTGGAGAAAAAATCTTTTGAAATCTGTAACTTTTATCATTCTAAGATCTAGTTGCTCACGAGAAGGGATAAACAGTAATAAATCCTTGTCCCTGTCTTGATTAGAAGAATTGGGGTTAGAATCTTGATTTTTCAAACAATTTTCTTCAAATAAGTTTGAATTGGAACAACAGAACTAAGTGTTCCGATTCACCCCGCAAATTTTTTTCCCATGGCATTTTTCAGAATTCTTCCCTTTTATGACACAATTTATAAAAAATGTAAATTCTAATGTGGTATTCTGTTGTTCAGATACATGTATAATTGAAACATACCACTCATAGTTTTTAAATATAAGAAGGTTTGTTCTTGCATATGAAGTTTTGCAGTCTATGAAAATGTGATGTTTTCTAGCATTCAACGTGCAGCCCTCTTTAGAAGCCAGTAGCGTTGCCAGATTGACAAAAGTATTTTTTTCCTACTTCCTATGATCTTACCTTTCTAAAAAAAAATTCATGGCGAAAAATACCCAATAGTATATTTATGAAGAATTTCTTTGTACGGTTGGGAAGTTTTGTTCCTATTGACCCCGCTGTTCCTATACACCCCATTTTACGGTACTTAATGTTCGCTATTTTTTCCCATATATAAAATTTATTCTTAGAGAGATTTGTTTTATTTTACGAAGAAAAATCAATCTTCTTTAAAAAAGATTTTTATAAAAATGCACTTAAAGCTCCCTTCTCAATCTTTTGAATTAATATTATCGATTTAAATAGGTCAGTGTTATTATTATAGTTATTTCTGAATGTAAAAAGCTTAGATACGGTTAAGAAATTTTCCACACACGTTTAATGCAGTAAAACTAGATTTCCTAATAAATTAACTCATAATCAGGGTGATAGATAAAAATATTTGCTCTTATTACCAAGGAAGGAAGAAATCTTATAAAAATAATAATATTCTTCTTATAATAAAAGAAAAAAGAAGATTTTTCTCTCCGTTACATAATGAGTACCGATGGTGAATTTATTAGTAGCATTAGTTCTTCTCCCCGATGCCCAATTTCGTGCAATGTCTTCTTCTATGTCTTTTTTCTTATTTTTATTTATGATATTTTTTTTTTTCGAATTTAGTCTTGCTCTAATTAATTCAGTGTTTCTGAATGAGATATCGATACATTTATTCTCTCTCTCTCTCTCATTATATATATATATATATATATATATATATATATATATATATATATATATATATATTTTAGGTTCCTGCTCCACTTATTTTCTGAGATACATGCCCTCAAAGTTTGTCCGTCACGTCAAAATACTAAAAAAGTGATGTTATCTATGGAAACTAGTTACTCCAGGCATTCAGAAAAAAATACTAGAATGTTCATAATGAAAATTGCTAAGGTACAGGGCTCTTTGAAGTTGTAATCACAAAAACTCGATTTTGCTAAAATTGAGGAATTTATTCCAAAAAAAGGAAGACAGAACCAAAGGTTTACTCACTTTCTGGTAGTGTACAGATGTTTACTAGAAATGGTTACACAATGCATAGTTTGGATTTCTCACTCCTTCTTGGAAATATTTAAGCATAAAGATAAGCCATAAGGCGAAAACATGCGTTTTTGGGCATCTTGGCAGCCATTTTTCTCATAAAGAGGGAGCAGTAGAAACTTTAATTTTTTTAAAAAACAAGTCACTGATATGTTAGCTATTCACAGGAAAAGAGTTTACTTTTGGTTATTTCTTCCATTAAGAGATATCCTGCTCACAGTATATGCATGTTTTTCGCGACGACCATATGCTTTTGTTCCCCCTCTCATGGACTTAAAATTAATTAAACCAAAAAATAATGATCTATTTATTAATAGCTGTATTATCTACCCAATATGTCATGAAATTTAATTTATTAAATCAGTGAACAATAAATTAGATAATTGATCAAAACAAGAAATAGTATTTCTCTGATGCCTGAGCATTATGCATTCATAATTATAAAGCACTAAATACTTTCTTGAGAAATTAATTAACATAAAAGAGCTCTAAATATTTAGGGGAAGACCGCCTATATTGGACCACTGCTTAAATTGGACCTCGGGCTTAAAATCTAGAACAGAGATCTGTTCTACATTTTAACAGTAGAAACATAAAGTTTGAGGAATAAAATCAATGTGTATGAAGTTCACCAGTCTTCGAACTGTTTAACGTGAGTTACGGCTTGATTTGTGTTGAAAACGTGCGAAATCTTATTTTGCGGACTTATTTCTAGAAAGATAACTTAAAAACTTGTGAATTGCGGTAAAATGCTGTTGCAGTATTATAAAATGTGTTTAATAAGGATTACATCGATGTATTTACATGCGCGATTGTGATAGTTTTTGACAGAGCAATGAGCTGAAGAACAAAAAATGGCGTGTTTTCCTTTATTGGACCGAAAAAAATTTCCTATATTGGACCGATGGTCCAATTTAAGAATATGATTTTAAACAAGACTTTTTATTAATCGTAACATAAAATAAGTGACTCGTTTTATTTAATAGCGTAGTTAAAATTATTTTAAGCATACTTTAACACCTATTCACGATATACAGCAAAACTTTTTTATCAAGCACATTTTTATCAAGCAGAAGCTGCAAGTTCTTAAAATGTATGTTTTTTTTTCTCTTCATCCATTAAGCTGCAGTTTCAGGTTGTTAAACATAGTAATTAACTTAAATAACATTTACGCTGGTTTACCGAGAGAAAAATATGAAATTCTTCGATATTTTGGAAACAATTTATATGCTACTAAAATGTTCAATGTAGATGAAGCCGGTCTTTTCACTGTCTAAAAGTCCCAAAATATATTGACGTATAGAGGTTAACATCAGGTTGCATCAGTAATGAGTGGTGAACGTGGTAAAAACACACTGGTTATTTGCTGCATGAGTGCAACAGAATTGCAAGCTCCCCATGCTTATTTTCAAAAGATTACGTTCCATGTATGAACTTATCGTAAAAGCTTCCCTGTTGATCAATATGCTTGTTCAAAAAAAAAATATTGGATCACTGCGAAAATTTACACAATTGATACAACCTTTCATCAAAACTGGTCAGCCAAGCAATGTAAAAAGAATGTCCTTCTATTAATGGATATAGGCACAGCACTTACATAAAGAACCTTGATGCAATAAACTTGGCTAACGAGAACGATATAATAATTCTCTCTCTTTAAGCACATCATGCACGTAGTTGTGGTATTTATTCAGTCTGTCTACATATTTTAGTCGAGCATCTGATACATGCATGTGAGAACATCTAATGAGATCCATTATATAATATCGCATAAGAGAACTGTTTAGTAACTCTTATGGGCAAATCGCAATTAAGGCTATGGCAAATGCTCTCATTTGATTTCAAAGAACAGGAGTTTGGCCTGTTAATTGACATGTGTTTAATGACATTGACTTGGCTGCAGCAGAATTAGAGTCCAGATAAAACTACTCAAAGTGAACAGGTTACATGTTCGGTACACCATGTACAAGAGCTAGCTACGACTTAAATTAGTACAAGTTCTCAAAATCGGCGGATAGTTCTCATCAAAACATGATTGCCAACCTAACTATGATTTTTGTAAAGCCGGCTCACATATCACCTTTGACTAAAACAATAGAAGGAACAAAAAAGAAGGCTGTCTCAGCAATCATTCTAACGCCGCATAAAAGAGGCATAGAGCAGAAAAAGTCACACAAGAAGTAGCAAGAAACTGCAAAAAAACAATTGTTATTGCAATTTTTGTCAAAGAGATGAAGTACAAAACAAGATTAAGTGTATGAAATGCCATCGGCGAGTTTATCAACACTGCCTAAGTGAGGCCGAAGCAAAAGAAATTCTATTGCAAATCCTGGAAAAAAGCTGTATAGTTCAAATATAAATTATTCTATGATTTCCTGGTACGGTCCAATTTAGGAAGCGCATGGTTCAATTTAGGCGCATATATTCCTAAATTGGACTTTTGCAACTTTTTATAAGATAATTTTTTAAAAAATAATTTTCATATTTTTAGAAAATATAAGCTCCTAGGGCGGTTCCTGATTAAATTTAGCTTACGATGCCCTATTTTGCATTTCTGTTTTGCTTCACATTGAGCGACACAGGCCTCCTGTTCTTAGGGGGTCCAATATAGGCGGTCTTCCCCTACATTATAAGCGATATTCCTGTTTTTAATTGTAGAATTTCTTGAATATCACATGAATATCAGGAAAAGAAATGAGGTCTTTTCGTTTGATGTAGGATATTTTATTACAAATTTCATTTGATGGGCTACTAACTGAGCATGGTGATAAAGAGTTATTAATTTCAGCATCGAATTCCATTTTACCTTATTAACAGTTAAATATTTACAAAATAATTAAATAAATAATTTAATATAAAGCCATGCTTGAAGAATTAAAATTAGTGCAACTAATTTATTCCCATACCGATCTTTACAAAACTGACATGTGTTGAGCACTGTTAAGAACTGACAAGAATAAGTTTATTCACTAAAATACTAGTTCATAGATACTATAAAGCATACATTCTATTTTCTACAAAATAATACTGCAACAAAGAACAAGGGTATAAAGGGGTAGGTACTAAAGAATTTATTGAAAAATCAATTAAAATAAAGGAGCTTCGAATCTCATAAGCAATACCCAATCTTGTGATTGGGATGTTCCTGATTGATGGCTATAAACAGGAGGATACCCTTGTTCTTTGTTGCAGTATTATTTTGTGGAAAATAGAATGTATGCTTTATAGTATCTGTGAACTAGTATTTTAGTGAGTAAAGAGCCAATATTTAGAAAAGTGCCAATTTGAAGTTGGAGTTTTCTGAAAAAAAAATTTTTTTGCAGAAAAAAACTAATATTGGATTTTAAGTCTAAAGTGGGTCTAAATGCAAGAAAACAAAAGGGGGGAGGTCAAGGAAGTTATTTACCCCCTCCTTAGATTACTCACTTTTAAGCCGTTACAGATCTGATGTTAATATGAGCTACATATTTGAGTTTATGCTTTCAGTCTTCGTTAACATCTCTAAATATGATATCATTTCCTTGCATTTTTAACATAGAATTAAGATAATTATATTAAAATATATATATTAGGCTAAAAAATCAAATTTCATTATGAAAAAGCATTTCTTGGAAATAAAAATGAGCGATAAGATTTTTAGATAAAATAAATTATGAGATTACCAAATCCAAGCTAATAAAACATTTGTTTTGTTTTAAAACAACACACAACTTCAACTTTTTCAACACACAACTCTGCTGCTTGCTTTTCTTTAATTAGTTGCAGGAAAATTTAATTTCTTGATCAGAAATTCAAATTTAGCATGCTAGTTATTATCTAGTTATTTAGCGAAGTTATAAGAAATTGAGGCACAAAAAAATAAATAAATTAATTAATTAAAATAATAATAATTAATTAACTTAATTTCTGCAGTGTCAATTTTTCTTATTTTACTAACTTCTATTGTTAGGTCATACAAACCACAAATGAAGCAATTGTACTAAAACTCATTGCTTTTCATTTTTTAAGAACAAAAATATTCAATATATATGGCTAAAGTATGATTTTTGCTTTTTATAATTCTGAAACGTGTGAGTTAGTTCTGTAACATATTTGCTGTTTTTCAATGTTACCGCTCTGACTGTTACCGATCTGACAAACTGACAAAGTTTTTTTTTTTATTTCCGAGTCGATCGCACTAAACCAAAATCAAACACGTGGTTTTTTCACTTGTAACAAAGGACTATACTTATATATAAAATAATTTTTAAAATAATAAAAACTGCGCATTTTAGAGCGTGTTACCGATCTGATGACTCAAATGACACACATTTTATAAAATCACTTAAAAAATCTTACCTACAATTTTAGATGCAGAAATGCAAATTTTTAATTACAATTCGATAAAACTTTCCACCAGGTACTCAGTATCACGTGGTATAGGTGCAGGAAATGATTTTGGGAGCCTAAACATAGATCGGAAGTTATTGTTACCACTCTTACGGCGGAACTTGGGACACGCTTATTTCGCATCAGCTAGAAAATCAGAAATCGATTAAAACAAAAATGAAGTAAAATATTAACAAAGGGGTAAAAATAGAATCGTTTTTTGTGCAAGTGCGTTTTTTTAGGAAGTTAGAAAGTGCGCATGACCTGTTTGCATGCTAAGCTTTGCTACTTGGGACACGTTACCGATCTGATTTTTGATGTATAAACACAATATTTTCTGATGAAAAAAAAATTTTTTTTTCTGATGTTATTAGATGAAATGAAAGAAAAACTTATCTTCTTTCTGGGGAAAATTATTTTTTTAACTAGTTATTGAAATACTGGTGAAAATTCACTTGGGACTCAAATTGGCACTTTTCTAAATATTAGCTCTAAACTTATTCTTGTCAGTTCTTATCAGTGCTCAACACATGTCAATTTTGTAAAGATCAGTGTGGGAATCAATTAGTTGCACTAATTTTAATTCTTCAAGCATGGCTTTATATTAAAATATTTATTTAATTATTTTGTAAATATTTAACTGTTAATAAGGTGAAATGGGATTCGATGCTGAAATTATTAGCTCTTTATCACTATGCTCAGTTAGTAGCCCATCAAATGAATTTTGTCATTAAATATCCTACATCAAACGAAAAGACCTCATTTCTTTTCCTGATATTCATGTGATACTCAAGAAATTCAGCATTTAAAAACAGGAGTATCCCAATCACAAGATTGGGTGTTGCTTATAATATAAACAGAGCTCCTTTATGTTAACTAATTTCTCAAGAAAGTATTTAGTGCTTTATAATTATGAATGCATAATGCTCAGGCATCAGAGAAATACTATTTCTTGTTTTGATCAATTATCTAATTTATTGTTCAATGATTTAATAAATTAAATTTCATGACATATTGGGTAGATAATACAGCTAATAATAAATATATCATTATTTTTTGGTTTAATTAATTTTAAGTCCATGAGAGGGGGAACAAAAGCATATGGTCGTCGCGAAAAACATGCATATACTGTCAGCAGGATATCTCTTAATGGGAGAAATAACCAAAAGTAAACTCTTTTCCTGTGAATAGCTAACATATCAGTGGCTTGTTTAAAAAAAAAATTAAAGTTTCTACTGCTCCCCCTTTATGAGAAAAATGGCTGCCAAGATGGCCAAAAACGCATTTTTTGCCTTATGGCTTATCTTTAAGCTAAAATATTTCCAAGAAGGAGTGAGAAACCCAAAAAATTTATTGCGTAGCAATTTACAGGGAGGACCTGTACACTACCAGAAAGTGAGAAAACCTTTGGTTTTGTTTGCCTTTTTTTGTAATAAATGCCTGAATTTTAGCAAAATCTGCAAAATCAAGTTTTTGTGGTGACAACTTCAAAGAGCCCTGTACCTTGGCAATTTTCATTATGAACATTCTAGTATTTTTTTCTGAATGCCTGGAGTAACTAGTTTCCATAGATATCTAACACTTTGTTTTTGCATGAGTACGATTTTTTATGAAAAATGATTAAATAACATCACTTTTTTAGTATTTTGACGTGGCGGACAAACTTTGAGGGCATGTATCCCAGAAAATAAGTGGAGCAGGAACCTAAAAATTTGGACTTTTCCATGCCTCTATAAGATCAATATGTGTGCCAAATTAAAAGAAAGTCCGAGTTGGTCGTGCGACCAACTTTTCTTTTTTCTGGTGAGTTGGTATGGAATCATTCATATATAATTTTGTATTTTTGAGCCTTCTTGTCTTTTTGGGGATTGAATTATCCCTGTTATAAACACTTTTTAAAAATTGTATATTATTTGTATATATAAATATAAAAAAATTAATGTATAGGGTCATTCCATGAAGATGTCAACCTCAGCCGAAGAAAAAAAAAATCCGAAGTGAAAAAAGTATCAAAAAATAAAAGAATAAATACATAAATAAAAATCATACAACATAAGAAGTTAAAAAAGTTGAAGAAGTATTGTAATTATCACTGATATTAGCCATAACAAATAGTTTGTAGTGTGTCTATACTGCTTATTATTTGATGGTTACGTTAGTCACGTTACGTTAGTCACACTCCATCTTGAGTAAAAGTGACACTTAAGACTAAAAAAATTAAGATTTAATAAATATGCTTTATGTTTTTGAAAGCCAACTTTACACACTTGTCAAACATATCATTGAATTTTTATCACTTGCTTAATTTTGAGAAATTTCTGCCTCACAACATGAGCATTCATTTTCAGGGTAGCAAAAATGTTACGTTAGTCACACTGCTATTTTGGTTGAAAAAATATCTACTGTCAGTAATTTTGTTTTAAATTCTTAACAGAAATGATAAATAGATACCATGTACATTGTAAATCCACCAGCATATCTAAAAAATATTTTTATCCTTTAAGTTACAAGTAAACACAGTTACAAAATCAGCTCTGAATGTTACGTTAGTCACTATGGAATGACCCTATATATATATATATATATATATATATATATATATATATATATATATATATATATATATATATATATATATATATATATATATATATATATATATATATATATATATATATATATATATATATATATATATATATATATATATATATATATATATATTACGTGTCCCTGTATTTGTTAGGGGTGCGACATCGAAGGCAAAACATCGATGTTTCAAGACATCGATGTTGGAAAATAAGGACATCGACGGTATTGATACATCGACCAAAAACATCGCTCTTTTTTTACTTTCTTTTACGTGGTAAAGGAAGTATTGTGATCGCGAAAAAAAAAATCACTGAAATTTGAGTCTAAATCTAGATTTTGCTCACCCTCGAATGAATGTTCAGTAGTTTTTTCGAACTGTCAGCACGTGCATATGTACCTACCAAAATATAAGCAGCCGAAAAATCCTTTTCAACCACCCCCGAGTTAATTACGACGAGTTTTCTCGTGACGTCTGTACGTGCGTATGTGTGTCGCATAACTTAAAAACTATATGCCGTAGAAGCTTATAGTTTGGTATGTAGGCTCTGAGGATGGTCTAGTTGTGCACCTCCCCTTGTGGTTGCATTCGAATGTTCCCAAGGGGGTGTTTTACCCCTTTTTTTGGGGTTAATCAGTGTTAATTTCAATGCAGACTCAAGTGATATGAATTGGCGCGACCACTTGGCGATATGTAGCCAAGCTTCTGGTCGCCAAGTGTTTGACGCCAACTTGGCGACATATCGCCAAGTTGGCGACAAATTTGGCGAAAAAAATTATTTTCTGAATTTGGGCTCAACTTGGCGCTATTGGCGATATTTTGCGAAAAAATCACTGAACGATATTAAAATCTGCAATATTTAGAAAATTAACCATTGTAAAATATATTTTGCATTGTTTCGTGGCATATTAGGGGAGTAAATATTTAAATTGTTACCTTGCTCATTCCAAGCATTTTTTACTTAAGACAACTACTAAGAAATTTACACGTAAAAGGAAGTAGTGTGGGGTCCATACCAGATTTTTTCTAATTGCTTACACATTTGAATGTACAGTTATTCAGTTACTCCCCATTACAAGCACCTCTCCTTATAACACTCAATTAAATTATCTTTCGTCGCCTGGTCAACAGTGAGATATCGTGAGATATCGATGATATCGTGAGATATCAACGTGAGATATCGATGTTAATTAAGTAACCTTTTTTTCAGCGAGATATATACTGCAACTGTTGATTAACTGTGTAACTTTTTTCGCATATTTTTCTAAAACTTGTTTTTTGCTGCAATGTAAAACATCATCGAAAAAAAATACCAAATGCAACACAACGATGTTTAAAAATCATTGACAGTAAATCATCGTTAGTTATTTAAAAAATAATAAAATTCTATTTTGTTGATATTTCAACTAGTGGATAGAGAAAAATGTGTCGTTTTCATCGCATATTTTTGTTGTTTATTGCTAAAATGTAGAAAGGACATAGAACGAAGGAAAAAAAAAACATTGAACGTGAAACAAAATCATTAAAAGGCATAAAAAAACGGCAAAAAATTATAGATGTTTCAGAAACAAATCGAGAGCAAAACGTCGATAATAATCATAGAATTTTTTTTCCCAATGAGGTTAATACTGCAGATTCTGATTAAAGATGAAAACTTTTTAATAAGTATGCTTATCGTATTATTTTTCTTTGGATGTCTTTGCTGAAATATAAAACATCGACATCGAACCCAAAACATCGATGTTGAAAAAATATCGAACCTCAAACATCTATGGTAAAAACATCGATGTTCTAACAAAAACATCGATGTTTCCAAAACATCGACATCGCTGTAGCAGCCCTAGTGTTTGTGGCCAATCGACTCCTCAGCTACTGAACTGATTTTAGCCAAATTTTGCACGCAGTTTCAGTTTGGTCCAACTTAAATGATAGGATAGTTTTTATCTCAATTTAGGACCGCAATATATTTTTTATTGCAAATTATCTATTTAGCTACCAGCTTTTCTGTATTCTTTGCTAAGCCTTTTTATTAAGCCTTTTTTGACACCTCCATGGCTGAGCGACATAAAGCACACGTTTCGGCAGCTTCCGGAGTGCAGTAAACATGTTGTAAGTTAGCGGCGCGTTGAGTGTTATTTGACTTTTTTGTGAAGTAACAAAAAAATACAAACAAACAAACGCGTTACTTCCCTTAAAATTTATGTGTGATAAGCTGTCAGAAACGATTGTCACTTAAGAGTTTTTACACCTCTGTGGCTGAGAGGTGGAAAGCGCTTGGTGGGATAGCTCCTGGACTGCGTTTAAGTGGCTGTTCTTCTTACTACTATTATATATACAAAAGTTTGTTTGGATGGATTTATGGATGTAGCAGTCAGTTGATAAGCAGTCAGAAAAAATTATCTTTTTAATTAAGCCTTTTTTGAACCTCTGTCGCCTGGCGACATAAAGCCTATGTTCTGACAGCTTCTGGAGCGCAGTAAAATAGGTTGTAAATACAGAAACAATAATGGATGGTTAATGTAGGTACTTATTATTTTTTTTTTGTATTTTCTAATAAAAAAACTTAATAAATTCAAAAATTTGCTTATTTATTGCCTTTAAGGCGGAAAAGAGTTCGCCGGGTCAGCTAGTGTATATATATATATAATATATATATATATATATATATATATATATATATATATATATATATATATATATATATATATATATATATATATATATATATATATATATATATATACCATGCTTTGTTTTTTGAGCAGTGTACTAATGTTTTGCTCCTCAAAAGAAGTATGTGACTAAAAATGAAACATTTTCGCACAGTGAAGGCAAAACTTGATTAATATTCGAAATACTTCCCCTACGCGAAAGGTCCTTTAAATTACTTAAACGGAACCTGATTTTCTCACTTTTTGCTCAAGAGTTTCTACAAAGATAACAAAATATTTTTCGAAAATAATGAAGCTACTCCTTAAGTGAACTATTCCAATCGTATTCATTTTTAATATAATATACTTCTCAACACTGGACTTTTTCTGTCTTAATAATGAGTAGTTTTTATTCAGTTTTTCGTGATTAAATTTCAGCCTTTATTGGTTTTTGTGCATTATTAAATTAAAGATGTCATAGCCAGGTTTTAAACTTCAGCTTACTTGCAAAAAAAAAAAAAAAAAAAAAACCGCTACTTTTAAAATTATGCGAACTCACATTTATAAGCGTAATGCATTTAAGCATCTTGTTAGAAACTATTTTTCCCCTTTTTACATGCTTTCCTGAATATTTCTCAGACATAGATCAACCCCAGCAGCCAGCAGAATGATTTTATTTGTCTGTGTGTGAACTTTGGTCTTCAAAAAAATCTGGTTTTCCTTCTACATTTAGTATACTAAGAAAGTAAATCCCTTAGCAAATAGCAATTTCGCAGAAGCTCCTGGAATTTTGCATTATGTTACCGAAAACGTGGAAATCGGTGTCAAGGGATGAGGTGAAGGATCTTTAGCCCAATGCACACTGAAACTAACTCTAAAAAAATGTTGCATTCAGAAAAATTTGCTTCCAATTCACGTCTAATATTGTGTAATGTTCTGAATATTTATTTAAAAATCTTAAAATTGAGTGCTTTAATTCCAATAGGTTAATTCTCCTTTTTTGAAATGTAGTCGAACCTTGTTAGTTTTAGTACGATTAAAACGAACTACTGACAAGACGAACTACATTTACAATTCTCGTACTATTAATACTCGTACTATTAATCTCGTACTTGTACTGTTGTTCGTATAAGGCGAACTGATTGTAAAGGTCCCTTGAGGTCCGTTTTAATAAGGATCGACTGATATTCACTAATTTTGCAATTTGACCTACCTGATTTCTTAAGGATTACCTACATTGTGAAAATTCGTTTTCTTAGTAAACCTATTCAATAAGAAAAGTAAGTATATACACAATTTAATTTCGTACGTATAATAGTGGCAAAAAATATTGACAATATTTATTGAGAAGTTTATAACTTTGTTTAGAGGGCCTTTTTCCACACATAAAAATGTTGAGTGTTGCTAACATGTTAGCAAATGTAGATTTTAGTTTAAAATGCAATTCTGGCATACATTGAAGAGTTGAAGTTTTGAGAAAAAATGGAACACATTTAAAGGCTTTGGCATTACTAAATAAATATAATGTAATTACTGAAATACTATTTGATTTTTACATTGATGTGAACTTACATTGATAGCTAAAAATAAGAAAGTAGCTTTGATTTTTGATAAAAGGTCCATTATTTGTTATCAATCGCTGTCAATAATTCGACGAATAAAAATATTCGCAAAAAAAGCTATAGCCATACCAAAATAACAACTAAAGAGTAATTTTATAACAAAGAAATAACACGTGTTGTGT